>ML274633.1:0-81069 GCA_005239495.1 Nicotiana undulata | reverse complement strand
CCCCCCCCCCCCCCCCCATCCACCATCTCACCTACGACTGCCCCATCGCACCTGCGCGAAAACCTTCGCAGGTGCGAAAACATCAGAAGGAGCCTGGTTCAGCAATTTGCCAAGTTCCAAACTCTTCCGTTAAGCATCCGAAACAGCCCCGAGGCCCCCGGGACCTCAACCAAACTTACCAACTGACCCAAATACCTTATTCAAACTTGGTCGGGCCTTAAAAACACATCCCATAACATCAAAATCATCAATTATGCATAGATTCAAGCCTAAGAACTTAGGAATTTTCAAGAATTCACATTCGACGCCGAAACATGTCTAAACTTATCCAAATGACCTCAAATGTTGCACACAGGTCAAAAATGATATTCCGGACCTGTTTTCGCTCTCGAAATTCCATTCCGAGTCCGATATCAAAATTTCACCTATCGGCCGAATTCGCCGAAATTCTAACTTTCGCCAAAATACCTCAAATTACCCTACGGACCTCCAAATCCAATTCCGGACGCACGCCTAAGTCCAAAATCATCATTCGAAGTTGTTGGCATTAACCAAAACTCATTCCGAGGTCGTTTACTCAAATGTCAAACCTCCGGTCAACTTTCTTCATTTAAGCTTCAAAATTTAAAAATTCTCTCCCAATTCGACTCCGAATTATCCGGAAACAGAATCTAACCGCGCACACATGTCCATATACATAATGAGGAGCCGATTACGGTCTTATACCACTGAACGGAGATTAAACTCTCAAAACGACTAGTCTGGTCGTTACAATTACGTATACTTAAATACTTTTTATTTTTTTAATTTATAAAAAATATTTATTTATTCTATAGGTAAGTCCATAATATAAATTAAATAGGGAAAATCATAATATTTAAAAGTTTAAAAAATAAAAAGAAGATAAATGTTATAATTTAGAGGGTAAAATAGGTATTTGCAATCCAAAAGTTGAAAAATCTAATTGATTGACCTTCTGAGTGCAATAGGCATAGTTCAGTCACTTAGTTGTTACAAACGAAAATAAAGTGACTTTAGGAGATAATTTGGGATAGTTGAGTGACCATTTGAGTAATAGACTCGTTAGTTCCACGGTGACATATACAACGAACATGATAATAATAAGCTTTTTAAGAAAGGGAAAAGGGATGTAGTCTCATGTTGGGTTGACAATTGGTCAGGCCCAACGAGGTTCTAGCTATAGCAAACTTCATGGGGGCATTTTCACCTATACCCGCATTTTGGGTCACGTTTTAACTTATACCCGCTTTGTAAAAAAAATTGCAAGCGTACCCACTTTTCGCATAAATTTCAGGTTTACGGGCCTGAAGTAGCAAAGGCAATCACATAAACTTCAGCATTCTAGGAGACGGGCCTGAAGTTGTTTGTAATTGCTAAACTTAAGCATTCTACTAACTGAAGTTTTGTTCTCTATTTGCTGTACTTAAGCATGTTTTAGCTGAAGTTTTGTCCTGGATTCAATAGTTTTGTCGTAAAGCTTTTTCAAAAACTTCAACAGAAGATGCTGAAGTTATTTAGTTAATTTGTAAAAACTTCAGCACTAAATAAGCTGAAGTTTTGTCCTGGGTTCATTAGTTTTGTCATAAAGCTTTTAAAAAACTTCAGCAGAAGTTGTTGAAGTTATTTAGTTCATTTGTAAGAACTTCGGCACTAAATAAGTTGAAGTTTTGTCCTGGATTCATTAGTTTTTTCATAAAGCTTTTTCAAAAACTTCAACAGAAGATGCTGAAGTTATTTAGTTCTTTTGTAAAAACTTCAGCACTAAATAAGCTGAAGTTTAGTTTTGTCATAAAACTTTTTCAAAAACTTCAGCAGAAGATGTTGAAGTTATTTAGTTCATTTGTAAAAACTTCAGCACTAAGTAAGCTGAAGTTTTGCATAGGTAGCCGGAAGATAGAGCGCCCGAAGTTGTAAAACTTAGGGTATAAGTTAAATAATTTTAAAAATATGGGAACATGTTAAATGGGGGCGACCAAATAGGGCGCCCCGTGCAATTTTTACAACTTCATGTGGATGACAGTAAAACAACCTACTTCTTCGAACTTGGGCTTGAGTCCATGAGGGACTCCACATGCTCAATACTCATGCAAAGAGAAGAATATGAAGTCAGTATGCGAATAAAAAAGTAAAGTAGAAAAACGCTTGCATTAAACATAAACATGGTTTGTGTTATAAATATATATTATATTATGGATGTTCATAAGCTTCCTGAAGAAGCTTATCCATATGGGACTCCGCCGTTAATATATGTATCTATTTGGTACTCTATTGGAAATAAGCTTTCTGAAGAAGCTTATCATTTTGATACTCAGTTATGGATAAATATTACCCCCGGTAGAAGATTATCTATGTATGGTACAGTAGCAGCTTACACAGCAGCTTCCAGTAGCTTACACAACAGCTTACGGTAGAAGCTTACAAGCAGCTTACACAGCAGCTTGTAGTAGCTTACACAACAGCTTGCAGTAGCAGCTTACAAGAAGCTTACACAACAGGTTGCAGTAGCAGCTTACACAGCAACTTGCAGTAGCAACTTACACAACAACTTCCTTCTTCTATAAATAGAGGAGATTTCAGTTCATTATGTACATCAGTTTGAAAGTTGAATAAGACATAACTCCCTCTCTCTATACTTGTCTTTGGTTTGTTTCTTTATAGTATAATTGTTATTTTATAACAGTTTGAAGTAAATATAGCAAAGCCAAATTTTCATTTGTGTGATTATCCCTTGAAGATAATATAAGGTCAATGATTATAGACTTAGAGTGGGCCAGGATTACTCATAAGGTTCCCCTATGGATACCTGACACTTCAAAGTTTACGAGGGTCTCTTGGACCCTGGAAAGTTCTTGTGACAAGGAGTGGTTCCTTAACGGTAAGGTCAAGCCCATGCCAGACACCCTTAAGTATTGAACCACATTCTTCTATAGAGGTTTAGGCACAAAACAAATACTAACTTAGCATTCAATCAAACAGGATCATAGGCAGTATCACACCATCAATATGAAACAAACTAGCAAAAGTACATAAGGTCCAATATGATATCTCAACCCATCATAACGTATTCAGGAACTCAATCACATAGAGGCACCAATAATTTAGGACAATCAATCATTATAGGAGTTGAAGCAAATACATGAGTAAAACACCATATATAATCAAGGAGTAACACATGTTTGAGATTAAAATTGTGATCGTTGTTAGAATACAAGATATAAGGACAAATCACCACATGTAAGTTCTCAAAGGTTATTACCAGTTTCAAAGGCTTAGAGGTCAATCCATAATCATTCCATATGGGACAACATCCATATAATCTTCCTAGGAATCACTGCTATCATGAAAGGATTACAAAGCACAAGTGATTAACTATATACTTCTATAAATTTTGTACTTTTATAGGAAAGCTTGCTATGTTAAAAACAGTTGCAACCTCAAGAGTGTCACTCTAAGTGGTTTAAAAGGTAGCAATAGTTAGCAAAATACAAACATAGAGTCATTTATTGAATCTCATCAATAGTCTAATGCCTTATAAGGATCTAATCAAACAGATTTCCTTTTAAGCAGGTTCAGATAATCAGAACAAGTTATAAAACACCAGAACAACCTCAGAACAGTCCATCAACAACTACCAAACATATAGTTGGAGATTTCATTGCATGTTAAACAGTCCAAGCTAAGCACCTTAACTTGTAATTGGTCTGAGGAGTTACACTAACAGTAAGAATACATGTGAGCATTAAACATGAATAGGATGGTTAACTCTAGTCTCACTTGAACTCTCCGAACATTCTTCCAAAATTCTTTAATTTAAGAGAATGACTTTGTCATGTCAACTTTCATAACTTCTCGCAGTATTCAATCCAACTCTGAGGTTTGGAAACACTCTACTCTAGCAAACGTAGGTCATACTGCATAAACTTTAGGTGATTTGGTCCATGACATCGACACACAATTAGGAAAGCCACCCTAATTCCAACGTACCATGATTTCAATGACATGACTTTTGTGGAACGATGAACCAATCATGATGAGACACTAAAGACTGGAGCTAAATAATAATCAAACCTTCTCTACCCTCTTCAGAAATGGAAATCAACTAGAACATCCCCGAATTCAATGTGGTCATGGGAGCATCGCACAAGCTAAAAAAATGATGGACGAATATTCGCTGAGAGCATGGAGACGAAATCAAGGCGCACTTAGGAGCATTGACTGCCTTACTGAACATACTAGCATAAATTCACTTGGTGCCTATGGTATTGGCATAAATTCTCAGAGCACTGTCTGCATGTTACTGGAGATACAATTTCTTCAAGGGCTAAAACTTGTTACTCTAAATATGGTCCATGGAGCACTTCTTTCAACGAGAGGCCATAATTGATTACGTTGTGGGTGTTAGCAATATGATTCAGATTCACAATGAGAATGAGGCATTGGGTCTTCCTGCACGGACAAGAAGAATGGAAAGAGATGTTGACAAACTTGAGTGGAGAATGGATAAATTGTATATTTCGTGACTGAGCGGCAGGGCAATTCTAAGGACCCACCCAGAAGTATTGCAACGAGTTGATAGGACTCGAAGGCATTCAACTGTATGCACCTCTACGAGTTCTCAGACAATTTGATCTGATCTAGGATGTACCCTCTTGGATGAGAATGGCTTGGTATGAAGACGAGTACAACGGGAAGATCCCAATCCCAAGGATAAGAGACTTCAGGAGGAGTGGAATGATTTGATTATGATGCCGATGGGTTAGAATTCGTGGTGCACTCTGGAATACTATGTATGGATCAATGAGGAGGATGGACTGGTCCAACCAAGTAGAGAAGGAATAGCTTTTCTAGAAGATGTAGCGGTAGCCTTATAAATTAATCATGAGATTTTGCCTCACTACCTTGTGACTACCTCAATGCACCATCTAGTGGTCCCAAGGTCAATTGATCATATGTTTCCACCTCCTGAGAATGATTATCGAGTGTATATAAATTGAATATGAGAAAGAACAAGAAGAAGATCCTGAAGAGGAGTCCGAGTACAAAGCAAAAGAAGAAGAAGAAGAAGAAGAATTTGAAAAAGACCTAGGAGAGGAAGAATATATGGGAGATGATCCCGGGGATGGCGACTAGCAGTTGGTTGATTTCCCCCTTTTTTCTATCTTAAATCCTTTATCCTATACCTTTTTCATTTCCTTAAGGGCAATCCTGTTGAGACCATGTAATCTTATGGATGTTGGAAAAACAATGGGGTAATCCATGTTCCCACATATTACAATACAAAAACTATTAATGGAAAAGAAAAAAAACAAAGTTAGCTTCGGATCTAAACATGTCAAATCTAATTGATTGTCAAAAATTTGCGACTCCACCTTCGGCAAAGAGAGGCCTCGCATACATTAGGAAACGTGCTTACTTGATTACGTGAACTAACGACTCTATGTGCTCATATTTGTGAAAACACTGAAACTGACTTCTGCTCGTCTTTTCTTTTCATTTCCTGCATTACTTTTTTATATTCCTCAAAGAAGAGGTTGGTTTGTGTTGACCCGAAAACTGGTGGAACCACCATACAACTTGAGATCGAAAAGGAAGATGTATACGACAAATGACCCGATCGGACACCTAATGCTAATAGCTGATAGTGGGAGGCAATGAGGAGAAAATGATGATACTCAGAATGACAAACAAGTTGCTAAGAAGTCACAAAAGATGGAATCATTGAGAGAAGAAGCACAACACATTCGGCAATTGGCGCATATGGTCGTGATGACGCTCCCACAACCACCCCGCTTTCCTTCACTAGATTCGATCCCCGATCACTTTCCTTCAACTACCCGCCAAGAAAACTATACCCTGACTTCAGTCACTGCAACCAAGATTTTACCCCCAGTAACCCCTGCAAACCCACCAAATCCTCCCATACATACCCCTTATGTACCAAATTATGTTCAAATATCGCAAAACCCACCAGTCGCTACCAACACGGTTCATACCCCTCCTCGTGATGGTGTTACCTTCACCAACACTCAAAACTAGCACATACCTACGGCACATATTGCTGCACACGAGCGATATGTTACACCCGTATATGCTGCTTTAGAAGCTACTTTCACAGAACCTATCACATCAGGTTGCCTTGTGAAGTTGATCGATATGCCAAAATGGAGAGGGAGGCTAAGTATAAAGAGGAAGAGTCGGTATCTGAACAGTTGCGAGCATTAAGGAAAGAAATAAAGAACCTTCAGGTCAGTCGAGGGAGTGAGAGTCTAGATTACGAGGATTTGTGAATACACCTTGATGTGGACATGCTAGTATGATAAAATCCTTTGAAGTTTGACAGCTTCGATGGGACAGGTGAGCCCATGCACACTTGAGAGTCTACTGCGATAAGCTAGTTGGAGTAGGAAGGAATGAGAAATTAAGGATGAAACTATTTATAAGAAGTGTGATAGGAGAGGCACTCACTTGGTACACCTACCAGGATCCCAAAAACTGGAGAGAATGGTAGGATATTGCAGAAGACTTTATGAACTATTTCTGGTTTAATACAGAAATTACCCCAGATAGGTTCGCCTTGGTAAATTTGTAGAAGAAACCGCCAAAATCGTTTTGGGAGTATGCCCGTCGTTTGAGGTCAGAGGCTTCCAGGACCAGCCCCTGCTAGATAAAAATGAGCTGATTAAATACTTCATTAGAGCTCAAGAACGAATCTACTTTGAAAAGATGATGGGCATGATAGAGCAGAAGTTCCCTGAACTTGTTAAATTGAGAGACTCTTTTGGAAGAAGGGATTAAGTTTGGGAAGATACAATCCATGGTCGTGTTGCAAGTAGCTAGCAAGGCCATTCAGTCCGGTTCGATAGGCAGCGGAAAAAAGAAGAAAGAAGAGGTACCATCAATTGTTCCCTATTACTAGTCCAATTCACCCTATGGAAACAACTCTTACTCTCCAAATACTCATCCTTCACACCAATCTACCTATGCTCCAGTATATAACACGCAACCATACTTGAACCTCCAACCTCAATATAACCCACTTCACACCCATATAAATCCAAATCCACCATGGTCATACGCTCCATTTTATACCACTTCTCATAAAAATCGACCCACCTATTCGAAGAAAGAGGTCCCAGAAACTATACCACGATTATTGAACCTTTAGCTCAATTGTATGAAAGATCAAGGAGAGATGACTTGATACATCGAGTAGATAGGAGGTTTCCTGAGCATCCTTCAAAATACTTTGATGCAACCAAACTGTGTGTTAACCATTCAAGTGTACCGGAGCATCATACTGAGGATTTCTTTAGACTAAAGAATGAGATTGAGTCACTGATCAAAAGTGGAGTCATTCTGTGCACCCTAGCTCCGCCCAATGTGAACTATAACCCAATGCCAAACCATCAGAATCAAGGAGCTAATATGATCACCCAGGACAAAGATTATGACTTGAAAATGGACCATCGTCACAATAGGAGACACTGAGGCTGCAATGGTTCCACTCCGAAGGATTCCGATGATCACTATACAATAAAAACTCCAGTAATGATCTAGATTTACTAGCAATAGTCCACCACCATTATCAGGAATGAAGAGGGAATACAAGACAGTCCCGTGGACATATCAACAAAAATGGAAAGGTAAGATGATGGATTTCGTAGCGGCCCATGGAATGACCAGGTCAGGGAGGTGTTACACTCTGAAGGAGGTAAACCGAGGAAATCTAGGAAGGGAACAGATTCAGAGGAGGAATGTTACAAATGCAGAGGTCGCAGAATTTCAGAAGAAGATGTCAGCTAAAGAATACTCTGTGGAGGAGCAATTAAAGAAACCCCTGCATATATATCGATCATGGACCTGATAATGAGTTTTGATAGTCATAAAGATGCCTTGGTGAAAGTGTTAAGTGGAGTGAGCATGCCGAGCAACACTACCAACAAGGCATTAGCAACAACCATTGGGAACATTTTAGAGCCGAACATGATTACCTTCCGAAGAGATGAACTTCTAGTAGAGGGCGTGGGTCACAACAGGGCCTTACACATTACCGTCAAGTGTGGGGATAAAGTGGTGTCCCGAGTACTTATCGATGGAGGATCTGGAGTCAATATCTTCTCGCTCTCTACTGTACGAGAGTTGGGTATTCATTTGAGAGAAGTGGAAGAAAGCCATGTGAGAGTAAAAGCTTTCGACGGGTCGAAGAAACACATCATTGGGGACATCTACTTAGCTCTGCAAATAGGACTGGTTGAGTTCCCAATACTGCTCCAACTAATGGACATTTCATCCTCATACAACTTGTTGTTGGGAAGACCTTGGATACATATAGCAGGGGCAGTACCATCCACCCTCCATCAGTGCATGAAGTTCGAGTGGGGTTGTCAATAGATTGTAGTTCACGGTGAATGGAGCCAGTCAGATTATCTAGAACATGCGGTTCCTTTCATAGAAGGATTGGACAGGGTCGCTTTTCAAGCAACTGAAATCATACAGACCACAGTGATAGAGGAGACTGAACAGAATCTGGGTATAAATTTACCATATAGATCAAAAATGGATATGAGAGAAATGATGAAGTGCAGATATCGACCAGGGACCAGGCTGGGAGCCCGATAATATGGGATAACAGAGCCGACTGAGCCAAGAGGAAAAAAAAGTTGAGTCGGTTTAGGGTATGCGCCTCTAACTAGAAAGACTTACACCGGTGGCGTCCGGAAGAAGGATTTTGTGCCAGAGCGTGTTTCGGGCTGGGTTAGAGATCAACAACAGAGGACAACATCATTGATGGAATGGGAAAGTTGTTCGTGATAATGATTGAGGAATGTTGTGACAAAGTTGATATCAAGAAACTGACCATTCAGGATGCTGAATTGGGAGAGAATTTGCATAATTGGACCATCAAACCCGTCTCTGGTTCGCTTGGAGTCTTGGTAGTATGAAATTGTAATACCTTTGAAAAACAGCGCACGATCAATTTAGGCTTGAACCATGCATGTACGCTTTTGTCAATTTCCTCGTTGAAGGCTTAGACGTTCCCTTTGATGAAATAAAATTAATTACTTTCTTAAAATTATTATAAACTTATTTATCTCTTCATTTATACTTATTTTTTCTTTTGATTAATCAAAATGATTAAAAAAATCACGTTCTGTGATTATAACATGTAAAGAAACCCTCGAGCAAAGAAATCCAGACTAGGAGGAGTACGACAAAAGCATGATGCCAGATAATCTCCCATAAGAGATCAAGAAATTGGAAAGCCAGAAAAAGCCTAACCCTGAAGAGGCAGAAGTAGTAAACCTGAGAAGCAAAGAAGACGCGAAAGAAACTCGAATCAATATACACTTAGAAGTAGAACAGAAAGAAGAATTGGTCGAGCTCCTCCAACAGTACATCGACGTATTCGTGTGGTCATATGACGACACGCACGAATTGAGTACGACATCGGTTTGCATCGATTGCTTACAATACCTCCAGACCACCAGTCAAACAAAAACCCAGAAAATGAAAGTCGAATTTGAGTTTGAGGATAAAAGAAGAATTGACCAAGCAGATAGAGGCAATCTGAGGGTCACCAATTATCCCACATGGTTGGAAAAAATCGTACTGGTGCCAAAGAAGGATGGGAAGATTAGGATATGTGTGGACTATCGAGATCTTAACAAGGCCAATCCAAAGGACGATTTCCCTTTACCAAACATTCATATCCTCATCAATAATTTTGCTATGCACAAGCTGCAGTCATTTGTGGATTGTTTCGTCGGGTACCATGAGATCCTGATCCATGAAGAAGATGCGGAGAAAACGTTCACTACGCCTTTGGGGAGCTTATTTCTATAGAGTCATGTCGTTCGGCTCAAGAACGCCGGTGCTACTTACATGAGGGCCATGACGACCTATATTCACGACATGATCATAAGGAAATCGAGGTATATGTGGACGACATCATCATCAAATTTTGAAAGAGTGCAAAGCATTTGGAGGACCTAAATAAGTTTTTTGAACATTTGTGGAGGTACAGTGTGAAGTTGAATCCTGCAAAATGTGTATTCAGAGTCCCCGCTGGGAAACTGTTAGGTTTCATCGTGAGCTAGAAAGGAATAGAGTTGGATCCCTCAAAGAGAAAATCCATTTAAGACTTACCACCGCCTAAGAGCAAGAAGGATGTGATGAGTTTACTTGGCATATTAAATTACATCAGCAGATTCATAGACCAGTCTACGGTAATTTGCAAGCCCATCTTCAAGCTGTTGAAAAAGAATGCTGCTATGAAATGGAAAGAAGAGCGTTAGAAAGTTTTCGACAAGATAAATGAGTACTTTTCAAATCCACTGGTATTGGTTCCTACGATCCAGGAAGACACTATTATTATATTTTTTTAGTTCTTGACAATGCATTTGGATGCGTGTTGGGACAACACGATAAGACAGAGATGAAAGAGCAGTCTATATACTACACGAGCAAGAAGTTTACACAATGAAGCCAAATACACTCTAATTGAACGTACCTACTGCGCTTTGACTTGGATCGCCCAGAAGTTGAGGCACTACATGTCGGCATACACCACACATCTAATATACCGGATCGAACCACTCAAGTACATCTTTCAGAAGCCGATGCCTACAAGGAAATTAGCCAAATGGCAGATTCTTGTCAGCGAGTTCAACATTGTGTACGTAAAGCATAAGGCCATCAAAGGACAAGCCTTATCTAACCACCTTGCAAAGAACCCCGTGGACAAGGATTATGAGCCGCTCACTACATACTTTTCGGATAAAGAAGTGTTGTTCACCGGAGAAGACATCACAGAGTCATACCCATGATGGAGAATGTTCTTCGATGGTGCAACATATTTCAAAGGAGTAGGAATTGGGTCAGTCTTAATTTTAGAATCAGGACAGTTACCCGGCATCAGCAAAGATAAGGTTCCCATGCACCAATAATATATCATAGTATGAAGCATGCATCCTCGGGATTAGGATGGTCGTCGACATGAACATCAAATAACTTCTAGTCATAGGAGATTCTGATATGTTGATACATCAAGTCCAAGGAGAATGGACTACCAAGAATGTCAAGATCCTTTTGTAACTGCATTGCTTAAAGGAGTTGTGCAAGAAGTTCACAAATATCGAGTTCAAACACATTCCTAGGATACAAAACGAGTTTACCAACGCTCTCCCAACCTTGTCATCCATTATCCAGCATCTACATAAGAATTACATCAATGCTATTGAGATAGAGGTCTAGGATCAACATGCATACTATTTCCATGTAGATGAAGAGCTAGACGGTAAGCCATGGTACTACGACATCAAGAGGTTTCTGGAAACAAGAGAGTAACCGGAGAATGACACCAATGGTCAGAATTGAGCACTTAGAAGGCTAGCAAATACGTTTTCCTCAACATAGAAGTTCTATATATGAGGACCCTAGACTTGGGTCTTTTAAGATGTGTAGATGCTACTGAAGCGACCAGATTGCTAAAAGAAATACATGCAGGGACATGAGAACCTTACATGAACGACTTCACCTTAGTCAAGAAGATTTTAAGAGCCGGATACTTTTGAATGACCATGGAAAGCGATAACATTTGCTACATGCAGAAGTGTTACCAGTTCCAGGTTCACGGGGATTTGAATATAATGGTTTCACCCTAGTCGTTCGCCGCTTGGGGCATGGACGTAATCAGACCTATAGAGTTGGCCGCAGCCAATGGACATCATTTCATCTTGGTATCCATTGACTACTTCACCAAATAGGTCGACGGTTCTACATACAAGGCTATCACGAAGAATGTAGTGGCAGATATTGTCTGTAACAACATATTCTGCCAATTCAGAATATTAGAAACGATCATCATTAACAATGCATCCAATTTCAACAGTGATCTCTTGAGGGAGATTTATGAGAAATTCAGAATTTTCCATCGTAACTCCACAACCTGCAGGCCGCAAATGAATGGAGCAGTTGAAGCAGCCAACAAAACCATCAAAAGGATTCTACGAAAGATAATGGATAACCACAAACAATGGTACACGAAGTTATCCTTCACCCTGCTAATTAATTTTGACATTTAGTGAATTAATTTTATTTATAACTATTAAGTCAAATACTTAGCTAGTAGAATGAAATTTATTAGAATATATAAGATAGTGTACTAGTTAATTTCTTGCGGGTCACATTTTATGTTATATGTGATTGTTGGTAAATTATTAACTTGATTGGGGTGTTCAATGAAAAGAAATGGGCATGATCTATTCTCCTTTGCTGCTAGGTTGAAAGTCATGTGTAGGGAGTAAATAAGTGGAACTAATTTTGATTTTTATAACTTCTAAGATAGAAACAAAAACCTAGAGTGGCAGAGAGGTGTTGGCATTGTGACAGAGGCGACTGCTATTGGGTTTGGTGTAACTATTCACTGTGTGAAATTTTTGTAAAAGAAATCAAAATAATCAGGTACACTTATATTTTTATATTCCTTACAGTGCTGTATTCAATTAAATAAATAGATATTTATACCTTCTCAATGTCTAGACAATAATTGAGTTACTAATGGTGAGGCAATAATTGAAAGTTTGTAAAGATTTGATATAAGGTTAGAAATTTAAAAATTAGGTATCAGTTATGTTGCACTGCTACAATTTCAAATTTCTAATATTAAGTATATGAAATATAGAATCAATCATTATTGGGTAATGTTGGTTGAATGTGAAATAGCATAAGAAATCATTATTTTGGAGCTGCTGAAATGTGAGGCTATTGTTCGACAATCATTTTTCCACTCTTGAAACTGCCGCATTTGATATTTGTCGTGTGTAGATTTCTATTAATTGGACTAGGTTGAATTTAATTTTGACTCATCCTAAGATTATGAAAATATTCCCTAGATTAATTAGGACGTGTTATTCAATATTTTGGATGGATTGAGGCAATTGAGGCTGTTTGGTTGGTGATCTAGACATTGCAAAGTTGAGGAACTTCCTGTTAGCGAGGCAAGTGAGACTTTAAGCTTTGATGCTTTTGTTTTCAAAACTCATTTTGAAAATATATTTTGTCTTTCTGGTTCATGTGTTGGAACAAATGTGCGCTTGGAAGAATCGGTGGTCTTTGACTGCTGCGAATATATTATTTTATGAAATAATACTTAAATTATTTTATAAGTGTTTGATGGTGTGATATGGATGTGAACCATGATATTGGGTTTGATGGTTTGATACGGCAGTGAGCAATGATGTTGGGGTATTATGTATGCTTTTGTACATCACCCGAGCATTGTGCATGCTTCCTGATATTTTTGGGGCATTGTGTATGTTTCAGTGAACATTGTGTAAACTCAATTACATATTTGAGACATTATGTGCATCTTTGGACTTATAGGGGTGTTGGTTAATTTATTTCTCTGTTGTTATGACAAGTCTTTAGTATGTAGTGGATGAGATATGTGTGTTCTTGTAAGTTAATTGTTATTAACTATGTTGATACCTATATATTGTGTTATTGTATAATTATTGTGTTTGGTATATTATTCTTGTTGTGGTGTGGTTGTATTTTCTAACACTTGTTCTAGAGGTATTTAAAGTGGCAGGTTGATAATCTTACTGGGTTATACTTACGTATAACTCCCTCCTTCCTGCATATTTGTGATGACCCAAACGGTCATCCTGTGCTAACTTAGTTAAATCTGCATTTCGAGGCCCCGAAAGCCTCCGTTAATCTCACCTCGATATGCGCGCGCAGCCCGGGCGTGTAGCCGGGAAGCTTTAATGTGAAAACTTGAAGAAAAACTAGAATTTCTATAATTAATTGACTTAAAGTTGACTTTGGTCAACATTTTTGGTAAACGGACCCGGACACGTGATTGGACGGTCCCGGAGAGTCCCTAGGAAAATATGGGACCCGGGCGTATGCCCGGAATCCAATTCCGAGGTCCTAGGACCGAGAAATGAATTTTTAAAAGAAATTATTTTCTGAAAAATATTAAGGATTTTGAAAATGAAATTTAATGAGAAAACTGTGTACCGGGCCCGTATTATAGTCCCGGAACCCGGAACAAGTCAAATATGATTATTATGCATTGCCTGTAATGTTTGATGGGATTCCGGATAGCGTAGGTCGGTTCGGCGCATTGAAACCAAATCCTAAAACTTAAAAATTCCTAAGTTTTGATTCTAGGGGTTTTGGAGGGTGATTCGGAGTTTTAGCGGTGTTTAGGGCACTCCGAAGGATCGAGTGAGTTCGTAAAATGATTCAAAACTTGTTGGTATAATTGCACGGGGGCTCGGGTGGGCCCAGGGGCCTCCCGTACCCCGATCGGGGCCAAAAACCAGCAGCATCAGCTGCTGGTGCACCAGGTCTGGTGTGACCGCAGGTGCGGTCGCCCAGGTCGCAGGTGCGATTCCGCTCCTGCGGTTGCACCATCGCAGGTGCGGCCCAGAAGCCCCCAACCCCATTCCGCAGGTGCAGACCCTCCACCGCATGCGCGACCTCGTAGGTGCGAGGTTTGTCCGCAGGCGCGCCTTCGCAGGTGCAATCCTCCCTTCGCAGGTGCGGCCCCTGGCCTCCTTGGCCTTCATCGCAGGTGCGAACTTATGGTCGCGGGTGCGGGACCGCAGGTGCGGTCCAATGGCCGCAGGTGCGGAAATAGCTGAAGGCAGACTCCTAATTAATACGGGACTTAGGCTCATTTCCTCCATATTTCATCATCTTGGACGATTTTTGAGAGCTTTTCAAGAGGGGTTTCATCTACCAACTAAAAGGTAAGTGATCTTCCATTTCATATTAGCTTGTTACATCACTTTTTAGGTGGATTAACATCAAATTAGAGGTAAAATCATGGGTTAGAGCTAAGACCTAGGGTTGATGAATTCTTAGAAATTTCACTACTTTTTTACCATGAAACCTTAGGGAATTTACATATAAATGATCTTTAGGTTATGGGTGAGTGTTTTCTTCAAAAAATTTCGGAAACCGAGCGTGTGGGCCCGGGGGTGTATTTTGGGAATCCTTCAAGAATGATGAATTAGCCTAATTAGTGGTGTAATTTTCTACTGTTGAGTGTTTATTGATATATTTAAGTAATATTTGGCTAGTTTCGAGTCCTTGAGCGACGAGTTTGGAGTTTCGGGCACTTTCTTGACTGGAGGAGTAGAATTGTACACGAGGTGAGTCTCCTTTCCAACCTTGTAAGAGGGAATTGTCCCCATAGGTAATTGTATTGATTAAATGTCCTTATTTGCGGGGGCTACGCACGTACCAAGTGACGAGAGTCCGTGCGTAGTGACTACTATGCTTTGTCGGGTAGTGTTAGGATTCATAAGCATGCTTTTACTTGTCTTGTTTGTCCTTCCTTGCAAGCAACTGTGGTGAGTTAGCACCTCTGAGGCATTATGGAAACGTTAGTGAATATCCTGCAAGCTTAAGTTATAGATTATGCTACAAATGTGATACCGGAATTTCCTTCTTTAAAAGATGTTTTTGTTGGAATTGTGTATATTATGAGCACCCGAGTCACAGGTATGATTCGTGAGCGGGGTAGCCTTACATTATGTCAACCGCGTCACATGATCGATTCGTGAGTGGGGTAATAGATGCATCTATGATCCGGACCGTTCGACCCTCGGCAGTGCACATTTAACTTATCGCGACGCTTCGGCCGTACGCTTCGGCATGCTATATGCTATTTACTTGTCCGAGAGTTTTATTTATGAATCATCAATTTTATCTGTCTGGCTTGGAAGGAATTTGGTGATTTTGTTCATATACTGTTGTAGTTGATACGACGCGGGAGGTCCTACTTGGTTATTTGACTGTTCCATGTGTACCTGCTTTCCATATTTATTGTACCTGAAACTTTATTGTCATAAACTAGTATTTTGACCTAGTGAGTAAAACGTCTACCTCTCGTCACTACTTCTTCGATTTAGACGGGATACTCACTGGGTACATATTTAAATATATGCACTCATGCTACTCTTCTATACTTAACTGTACAGGGTCTGAGCCAGCTGCGTCCGGCCACTATTCCGGCGGCCATCGTTGAGAGTTTCCTTCTGCTGATTTCACGGTGAGCTGCTTTCCTTGGCAATCTTGGCAGCACTGTGGATTTCCCCACATACTTTTGTCTTGTTGTCTTTTCCTATCAGACAACATTGTATTTTTTAGCAGGGTTCTGTATAATCAGTCGCCTGTTGACTCGTGACACTAGATTCTGGCACGTATATGGATTTCTTGATATTTTGGTAAAGATAAACAGATTCTACGTTATTTTGGGTTGTAAATTGCCTTGTGCTTTCACTTAGAGATTGGTTTTAAAGGTTTTTCTTATTTAAAGAATCACAAAAGGGGTTTTATCATTTAATCACGCAAGAAATCACCCGGGTGGATAGATGTTGGCTTGCCTGACCCTGTCGTTGGGCGCCATCACGACCTGAGCGGAATTAGGTCGTGACAATATCTATGTAGATACCATTGCGGGAGATAGAACTAGTGACTGACGAGTTGGTTCGAGTGGGTCCTATTGCTGAGGTGAGCCACCCCATGGGGGCTTTCGTTTCAAGCTTATCTAGTTCGTGTTAGTTATTCCATTTTTTGTGGTTTGAATACCAGTCAATCAAATTCATATTACTCTGTTAGATGCTCCATGGTCTTATCAGTTTGACTAAGGTATTGGGTGATAACTATTTTGTCTTTAATTATTAATGATTCATTTAGGCCTACACTTATTTTCTTCCAGTGCTTCTATAAATGGTTAAACATTTGGTAGGTAGTCTTAGCTGGGTGCGAATCATGTCTCGGGCTTGTTTGGGACGTGACAAAACTGGTGTCGGAGCATACGCTTTAAGTCTCGATCATGAAGCAGTGTTTAGTAGAGTATTGTTCATGGGTATGTCGGCGCCCATACTTATGATCTTGTGGTTTCTAAGAATTTCGAATGTTTCCCTTCTTTTATTCCTTGATCGTGCGTTGAGATACCTTGAGTTAAACTTTGGAGTGTTTCTTTTGTAGATGGTTAGGACACGCACACCCTCAACTGTTGGACATGGTACTACCTGAGGTGGTGATCAAATTGGGGCTCATCGGACTAGCTCGCACTAGAAGACAGGCCGCTCCTCAGCTTGAAGTTGGGAACATAGGTCAACCCCAAGCTGCTATGCCAGATCAAGTACAAGAACATATGGTTCATGATGCTCCACCACCAGTGCCAACTATTGTGCCTACTGTTACCCTACATGCAAACGTAGTGTTGAGGTTGTTTAATGTGTTAGAGGTGTTAGTGCCAACTCAGGGTGGACTTCCAGCTCCCCAGGCTACTTCGTAGGAACAAGAACAAGTTCAGCTGAATGTTGCAGCTCCCCAGATGTCCCCTCAGCAAGTCGTTCAGCTAGTTGCAAATACAGGGCAATCTAAGGATCTTAAGAATTTCAAGGATCTTAAGCAACCAGAGTTAGATGCTACATAGGCTTCTATTGAGCCCCAGAAGTTCATTTAGCGTTGTGAAAAGATACTAACTACATTGGGGCTGAAGGAGACTCAATGGGTGGAGTTTTTTACTTTTCTATTCTCAGGATCTGTAGAGTCATGGTGGAATTCAATTTAGAGAGGAAAACAAACAGAGTCGCCACCTATTACTTGGTTAGAGTTTTAAGCTATGTTTATGGATAGGTTCGTTCCACTAAGCAAGCAAGACGACATAAGACGTTAGTTTGAGAAACTGTACCAGGGCACTATGACATTTGCAAAGTATGAGGCCAAGTTCACTGACTTAGCTAGTTATGTATCTTTTCTGGTTGTATTAAACATAAGGTGAGAAGGTTTGTGGATGGGCTTGAGCATCATTATCGTGGTCCGGTGGTTAGGGATGTTCGAGATGGTTTCCACGAAGAGGTAGTTGACACTTCTCTCAGTTATGAGTCCTGTCAGGAGAGGGACAGGGGAGAGAGAAAGCAAAAGGACTTGTAGCACCGACGAGTTTAGTGGGTCTCCATTTAGGGGCAATAGTGGTTTTAATCGCGGGTAGTCCAGGACTACTCAGTCAAAGTTAGTGGTGCAGTGTTCTAGGAATGCTTATCTAGCTAGACAGGGAAAACAACAGATACAGAGGAAGGGTAATGGCTCACATCAGTCAGGTCAACATATGAGGTGTTCGAATTATGGTAAAAATCACGGTGGTTGTAGTTTTGGAGCATATGTGGCTTGTTGCACTTGTGGTAAAAAAGGGTATATTAAGTATTGTCCTAAGAGAAATTCTACTACGAGCCATGCTACAACACATCCAAAGAGAACTACTACAGGTACACAGACTCGGACTCTGTCAGATAGAGTCGCTCCGTAGGTTGCTTATGGACAGGGTCGACAGGGTGCATGAGTTGCTCAGGGAGAGGTGGGCAGCTGAGATTCTTCGTTATGGACATAGAGGATGTAGAGGCATCTAACTCAATATTCATAGGTATTATTACTATCGGTTCTTATAGAGCTTACACTCTTACTGATCCTGGTTCTACGCATTCGCGTGTATCTCCATCTTTTTCCATATACTTAGAACAAGGAGTTGAGTCTCTTAGTTTTCCATATATGGCGGTGACCCCAGTGGGGGAGACTATATATGTGGATATAGTATATAGAGATTATGTAATATTTATTCAGGGAAGGGACATCGTGGTTGATATACTAGTGTTGCCGACGTCCGACTTTGATGTGATTATGGGTATAGATTGGTTAGTGTCATGTTATGATTCAGTTGATTTTCATGCCAGACTTATACATTTTGATTTTCTTGGAGAACCATGTTTAGTGTGGAATGGAATAACGCCTATGACTCAGGGAAAGATAATATCATGTAAAAGAACATCAAATGATTAATAATGGGTGTTTGGGTTTTATTGCAACCGTTCATGATACTTGCTCGGAGGATGTTACTATTGACAGTGTTCCAGTTATTTTATAATTTGTTGTTGTGTTTCTAGAAGATTTACCCGGGCTGCCTCCAACGAGGGAAATTGAGTTCAATATTGATTTGGTGCCAAGAACTCAACCTATATCTATTCCTCCGTACTGTATGGATCCAAATGAGTTGAGAGAATAAAATGTTCAACTTCAAGAGCTACTTGATAAAGTATTCATCAGGCCTCGTGTATTGCCTTGGGGTGCACCTATGCTATTTGTTAAAAAGAAAGATGGTGGAATGAGAATGTGTATATATTATATACAACTGAATAAGGTGACGATCAAAAATAAATATCCATTGCCACGTTTTGATGATTCATTCCACCAACTGCAGGGTGAAACCCACTTTACAAAAATTGACCAGAGATCGAGTTACCATCGGCTGAGAATTAAGATCGAGGATATATCCAAGACAGTGTTTTGGACCAGGTACGGGCATTTTGAATTTTTGGTGATGTCCTTTAGGCTTACTAACGCCCCCATTGTTTATGGACCTCATGAATAGGGTATTAAAGCCATTCTTAGATCATTTTGTGATTGTAATTAGTAATGACATTTTGGTATACTCTTGAAGTGAGGCAGAACATGAACAACACTTGAGGGTTATGCTACAAACACTTAGAGAGCGAAAGTTTTATACTAAGTTCTCAAAGTGTGAACTTTGGTTGGACATAGTTTCATTTTTGGGACATGTGATGTCACGGGATGTGATTCAAGTAGATCCAAAGGAGATAAAGGCAGTTCAAGATAGTCCTTGACCCACTACTCCTACAGAGATATGTAGCTTCTAGGGACTAGCCGTATATTATAGATGTTTGTCGAGGGTTTCTCAAAGATAGCCACTCCATTGACACGATTGAATTAGAAAGGTGTTGCATTTCAGTGGTCAAATAAGCGTGAGGAAAGTTTTTAGAAATTAAAGACTACATTGAAAACAACTCCGATTTTGACACTACCTACAGGTGCAGGCAGTATTACTATTTATTATGATGCGTCTCGGGCTCGGTTTGGGTTGTGTGCTGATGCAGAATGGCAAAGTGGTAGATTATGATTCTCAAAAGCTAAAGAACCATGAAAATAATCCAACTCATGACCTAGAATTGGTTGCGATCGTATTTGCGCCTAAGATCTAGCGTCATTATCTTTATGGTGAGCCGTGTAAATATAGTGTTCACATGAGTTTGCAATATATTTTCAAGCAAAGAAATTTGAATCTGAGGCAACGAAGGTGGCTAGAGTTACTTAAAGATTATGATCTTACTAATTTGTATCATCCCGAAAAGGCGAATGTGATGGCATACACCTTGAGTAGAAAGTCTATGGGTAGCTTGGCACGATTTGCTACTGAAGAACGACCTATGGTTATGGATATTCAGTCATTGGCCAATCGGGGAGAGCGTATTGATAATATATTGTGGGGTTGGTTACTTTCAGCTTTGGTAGAAAAATCATCCTTGGTTGGATAGGTTAAGGCCTGTCAATTTGAAGAATTCCGTCTTTCTAGACTCCGAGATCGATTGCAGAATGGTGGTGCTAAGCCATTTTCTATTGATAGTGAAGGTGTGTTACGTCGACATAGTAGATTGCGTATCCCCATGGCGGGTGATGTGAAGAAGTTGATTATTGAAGAGGCTCATAGCTCTCGATACTCTATCCATCTAGGTGCTACGAAAATGTATCAAGACTTGCATGAATTGTATTGGTGGAATGGTATGAAGTATGACATTTTGAAACATGTGACTAGTTGCTTAAATTGTCAGCAGGTAAAATATGAGCAACAAAACCAGGCGGTGTGATGCAAAATTATACTATCCCTTAGTGGAAGTGGGAAAGGATTACTATGGATTTTGAAGTTGGGTTTCCGCGCACTTTTAAGAAACATGATTCATTATGGGTGATTATGGAAAAACTCCCAAAGTCCGTGCATTTCATACTTGTTCGAGATACTCATACTGCAGAACAGTTGGCAGATATTTACCTCCGTGAGATAGTTCGACTTCATTGTGTGTCTATTTCTATATTATCATACCAGGGTGCACAGTTTATTGTTGAGTTTTGGAAGTCTTTTTAGAAGTCATTGGGTTCTTAGGTTGAGTTGAGCACGATTTTCCATCCACAGACGGACGAACAGTCCGAACGGAATATTCAGATCTTGTAGGACATGCTTAGAGATTGTGGATTGATTTTGGTGGTCATTGGGATCAGTTGTCGTTAGCATAGTTTGCTTATAATAAGAGCTACAAGTCGAGTATACAGATATCGCCGGTTGGAGGTCTATATGGTCATAGTGTCGTTCACTCATTGGACGGTTTGAACCTAGTGAAGCACAACGACTAGGTCCAAATTTGGTTCAGCAAGCTTTGGATAAAGTTTCATTGATACAAACTACTTTGGAAAGCTCAAAGTAGACAAAAATCCGATGCAGATAAGAGAATTCATGATTTGGAGTTCATGAAAGGAGATAAAGTCTTTTTGAAGGAGTCCCGTATGAAAGGGGTCATGAGATTCGAGCGCAGAGGCAAGCTAAGTCTGAGGTATATTAGTCCGTATGAGATTTTAGGTTGAATAGGATCGGTGGTGTATTGACTTGCTTTGCCTCCGAGGTTATCTATTGTTCATCCTTTGTTTCATGTATCTATGCTTAGGCAATATGTTCATGTTTGTAGCCATAAGATTCAGCCTGACAATGTGGGGCGTGATGAGAAGTTAACTTATGAAGAAGGTCCGATAGCTATTCTTGATAGGCAAGTGCGACAATTGAGGTTGAAAGGGTTGCTTCAGTAAAAGTATAATGGCAAGGAAGCTACATAGGAGTCCAAAGTAGACATGTGAAATAAGTACCCGCAACTGTTTGAGTTGTTAGGTACACTTTCTAACTCGTTCGAGGATGAACGCTCGTTTCAGTGGGAGAGAGTATAATAACTCGTAATATATTTATATACTAATTAATTTTAAGATTTAGAGAATTAATTTTATTTATAATTATTAAGTCAAATAATAAGTTAGTAGAATGAAATTTTGTTAGAATATATAAGATAGAGTACTAGTTAATTGCGAGCGGACCACAATTTATATTATATGTGATTGTTGGTAAATTATTAACTTGGTTGGGGTGTTTAATGAAAAGAAATGGGACAGGCCTATTCTCGTTTGCTGCTAGGTTGCAAGTCACGTGTGAGGAGTAAATAAGTGGAACTAATTTCTTACTTCTAACTTTTAAGATAGAAATAAAAACCTAGAGTATTAGAGATGTGTTGGCACTGTGACGAAGGCGACGACTATTGGGTTTGGTATAACTATTCAATGTATGAAATTTTTGTAAAAGAAATCCAACTAACCAGGTACACCTATATCTTTATATTCCTTAAAGTGGTTTATTCAATTAACTAAATTGAAATTTATACATTCTCAATGACTAGACAATAATTGGGTGCCTAGTGATGAGATTAGAAATTAAAAAAATTAAGAATCAGTTGTGTTGCACTGCTACAATTGAAAATTTCTAATATTATGTATATGCAATATAGAATCAATCACAGAAAAAAGGAGCCCATTCATTGTTTCCGATATAGAGGTTTCTCTCCACGACGATGTTCATGTTTCTTGCGCAATGGGGTTCTTAGTGGTTAAGCCAGGTGAATACTCGAGAGAAAAGGTTTGGAATTCGACCTCCCCTTATACGCTCTAAAAAGGGGTCATGAAGTCCTTCCATTGTACTTAATATCATGCTGGATATGTTGTTAAGTTAATGAATGGATAACTTTGGGGTTAAAGGGTTCAAAAGGGATTCAATCCGAGCTTGCCGCTCGTCGTATTAAATAGTAGTTTCATCAGTGATGTTTATGAACTTTTGGTTGTAGATTGATTTGTGTTGTGGTGCTGAAAGTATATAGTTGGAGGTTTTATGGGTTCTTGTTGGATTATGGACTTGGGAATGTAATGAATATATGGGAGATGTTGCCCGTTTTAATATAAAATAAGTTTGTCGTTCGATGTACGGTAGTTACATCTTTCGTAGCTTAACGATAACCTTATTATCGTTGTTGTAAATTAAAGTGCAACCAGACGAGTTCAACGTGGTTATTGGACAGATGATGATAAGGTATGTTAAGTCTAAACATTTCCTTCATTTTGTCATGATCCTGCAACTACATGAGTTTGATAACGAGACATAAAGAGAAGTTCGTCTCTTGAATTTATGTAACTATCCTAGTCTCATAAGTTACAATATTCTCCGTTATTGGGACTTTATATTCAGTTAAGTATTGTCTTCTTCCATCCAAGAGAGAAGAGGGTAATATATATATATATATATATATATATATATAGAGAGAGAGAGAGAGAGAGAGAATTAAAGTATTTTCACTACCACCGAGTTATAATCAGTAGGCAGTCCCCTATTGCACAACCTCCGATCAGATGGTAAGTTATATACCGAGCCTACTGTGGTCGAGCGCCTATGAGCGAGCCTACTACGGCAGAGCAGTTACACGTACCGAGTCTTATAGGGCCGAAAAACTATTTTACTTACTACATTGAGAGATTTGAGTCCCTCCGGGGCAGGGGTAAAGTCTGCGTATACACTCCACGTGTGGGATTATACTGGGTTGTTGTTGTTGTTGTTGTTGTTATTGAGAGATTTGAGTCAGCATCAGCAGGTAAGCATATCTTTAGATCATCTTTGACTCCTAGTTACTTCCAATTATTATATTATCAGTTCAGTTTTAGTTTTCAGTTACTCTATTACCTTACATACTCGGTACATTATTTCGTACTAACGTCCCTTTTGTCGGGGACACTACATTTCTTGCCTGCAGGTCCTGATAGACAGATGGATAAACATTAGCTTGATCGGTAAACTCCAGTTCCCCGGAGTTACCAGGTCTAGACCTTGGAGTCTATTATATATATACATGTTTGATGGGTAGGTTGAGGCCCTGTCCCAACCATGATACTGCTCAGTTATCTCTAGAGGGTTGTCGTCGAGTCATGTATATTTTGTCTATCAGTATTGTGACCTTGCCAGCCCTGTGTACATGTCAGTTTGGTATTGCTAGTTGTAGACATTAATAGTGGGCTCGTCGGCCCTAATTGATATTGTCAGCTTGCAGTTAGGCCTCGTCACCAAAGTTAAGGGTTACCCCTCCAGAATTCACTGTTACAGAGTGGTACGCTCAGGCCAAATATGGCACCGGGTGCCGGCCATGCATCTCCAGGTTTGGGGCGTGACATAAGTTTAGAGAGTTTTTTATATTGATTGAGAATAACTCAAATAAAGAAGAATTTATAAATAACATTTTCACTGATTTTAAATTCCTTAATATTTGAATATTTTTAATTATATTATATAGTTCAAATAACAAAAGATTTGTATATGAAAATAATTAATTAATTTTTAAATACGAATTATTAGACTAGCTCAAATAAGAATTTTTTTTTAAAATAATTATGTTTTTTATTAAACCTATTTAAATTTTATTTAATATAAAATTATTTTTAAAGAGTTAAAAATATTGACCCGAAAAAGCTTATAGCTAAATATAATATAGATAAGAGTTATTATGTAAAGTTTAAGTGTGCAACTAAAAAGGTAAGAGTAGGGATGAGAATTACATGTATTATCCCCTTGTAAATAAGTCTAAATACATCGACATTCCCTTAATGTTGTCCATGCTTTTCACTTAGACATTCATCTTAAGTATGTTCCATTTAAACACTTTAACCAAACTTTTTACTGTATCATTCAGACACAATATGCTGACATGGCAAAGTAAGTGTGCCTCACATTTTTCAAGCGCACGAAAATGATATGAAAAAGTAAATTCATACTTGTTCGAGAAAAATGAATATTTTTGACAAAAAAATTTCACCGGCGAGGCAATATCGAGTTATGTACTTTAACTTGTTTGGTGCACTGGATAAACGAATTAACACCCAGAAATTTATTCCTATTGCAGCAAATTTACAAGAAAAGTTTTGAATGCTCAAAGGTTGTTTTTGATTGCGGTGATCGGCAGCATCGGCCATGGCATTATCATTTTCTTTGGCCCACTTTAAACAAATTTGAGCCTCAAGGATTTTCAGTAAAGGATGGTCGCCCCTATCTACCATGTCCGTGATTTCTCCATTACTAACACTAACAATGCTTTAAGAAAAGCAGAACAATAAAAGGAAAATATTGAACCATCTCAGTAGCACTCCTTTATCTCTGTAAAAAGGGGCTATTATACTCTTTCTTTTTCTGCTTCTGCTGTTACAACAACTGATTTGAATAAATAACTTATTTTCTTCACCAAAAAAATTTTCTCCAGTCATTTTGGTTCCAAAACTCTCAGTACTTTTAACTTAGAAAGGAAGAATGAAGGAAAAAAAGAAAAAAAATTAAATTTCTAGAGGAGAAGAAAGAGCTAGAAAAGCGATGGCCGGATATTAATTTTTTCGGCAGGAGGAATCGATGAGGAAGATGACTCGTTTTAATTTTTTGTAATTTGATTAAGTTAAATCCACTTGTCCTCGTCTTATTCGTTATTGTGGTGCGTGAATGACATGTACCGTTTGTGTTTGGCTACTTATGAATTTTGTGTCTAAACGACACAGTAAAGACCTGATTAATGGAAAAGAGTTAAAATAAAATGTCTAAATTAAAAGTAGGCAAAATAGCCTCATAGACACTTGTACTTGTTCGGTTTTGATATCCCAATTCTTTTACTTCACAAAATTTCATCCAAGCACTTATAGTTGTTCAAAAGTAATATTTTAAACCCATCTGACCGTTGACCATGTCTATATGGAAACTTGACAGCTGAGTTGGACAAAATACATGCATTTCGCGCGTCGAAGGAGCATGAAGGTAAATATCTAAACAAGAAATAATTAAAATAAGAAAAGATAAAAAGAAAAAGAAAAGACAAAATTAAATAAAATTAAGAAAAAGGGGTTTCTCTTTCACGTTCCTCTCTCCACTCTCCGTTCCTCCACTCCCCCCTCCCCCCACCCCCCCACTCCCCCCCAAAAAAAAGAAAAAAAGAAAACCCAAACCCAAAACCCAGTGGAACACAACTATTCTTCGCCAGTAGCATCGTGGTCGCCCCAAATGTGCCCAGATTGAGAAACTTTTAATGAAAAATTTCTTTCCCACCTCCCTCATTTTCTTCCCCAAATATGAAGACATCCGGCGATGGCTCTCTTCTTCTTCTTCTTCTTCTTCTCCATTCTGATTTTTTTGTTTATACGTATACATTAAAAAGGGGGACTAGAAATCGTTTGATGTCATATGGGTAGAGATTTGCGATTTGTTGCCAATGCTGCCATATCTTCATTTTTTTGAAGTTACCATCTCAATCTGTGTTTAAATTATGTTGTCTCCACTTTAAGCTTGTCGGAGCTCGTCGCGGGTGGGATATTCTTGTGGGCTCACTGTTTCGCCATCGGTGGCGTTAAACTGTTTCATGGCTACTCTCCCAATCGATGAGGTACAATACAATATAAGAGTCAATGTCAGCTAAAATTCCTGCCAAAGTTCCGGATCTAAAACCCATATGATAGTAAAACATAAAATAGAAGATAATGGTCTAAGGATAAGAGGAAACGGGAAAATCATCTATCGGAATAGATGATTGTTATGTTTGAATTTTATATTTATTTTTATTTTTTATTTTAATTATTTTAATCTATCGTGTGACATGGCATCTACACATTGTTGTTTTTTGACGTGGCAGCCAACGTGGAGGAGATTGACTTACACATCCTGTCATAAGCGTTTATTATACACGACTTGAAGTAGTGTAAGGGGTCGTTTGGTAGGGTGCATAAGAATAATGCTGAATAAGGTGTATTAGTAATGCTGGTATTAGTTATGCTGGTATTAGTTATGCTGACATATTTCTTATCCATTGTTTGATTTGATGTATTAAAGCATTTGACAATTTCTAAATTGCTTGTTTACAAAAATACCCTCAAAACCAGTCCATCAATCTAACTTTTTAAAAAGAAACATATGTTGATAAATGTTTTATATGAAAAAGTTTTAAAAAAATTATTTGATTTGTCTACCTAGATCGTAATATAGAACTAAATATTTATTTATAATAAAAAAATATGCTAAGTATTTATTTATTTACTAGAGATATAATTTTATTTCTCACTATTTGGATTATTTTAAACTTGCAATAATATAAATAACTAGCATATTTTAATCAATCATAAATTTTGAAGGATAATTTTGTCTTTAACTAAGCTAATGCATGCATTAAAACTCATTGCATTGCTAATACCATGATTTTCTATGCATTAGTTATGCATACGATAATACTAAATAAAATATATAATTAATGCTTGCATAACTAATGTATATGTTCAATACACAAAGCTAATGCATATATTATTTTATCTAATTCTTATCAAATGATCCCTAATTATTCAATTGACAAAGTGTTAAGTTTGAGGCCGACATAATAAAGTAGTGCAAGTATACGTGTCATTTAGACTATTCTACCTTAAAAGTATGGACAACTTTATTTGTAGATGTATTTGGCCTATAAATAGTTAAAACGTCTCTCCTTATGTGTCCCCACATTATCTACACACTAGCATAAGCAGCAATGTGTGCATCCCATCCCATCTCCACTCTCGCATGGCCATGGCCATGTCCACAATCGTCTCCCTCTCTTTCCACTCACCAAAACCAAAACCTCCGCAAAAACCTAATTCTGAACCCATCATCTCTACCAAACCTATCTCTCTTTCCAGAAGACTAGTGTTCCTCGCTGGTTCTTCCCTCTGCCTTTTCCTCTCTCAATTCCCGCTAATTCCGATATCTTCTGCTGAGACGAAATCCTTGTCATCCTTCCTTTCCGGTATTTCTAATACTAAGTCTTGGTTCCAGTTTTACGGTGATGGTTTCTCCATTCGTATCCCACCTCAATTTGAGGACCTCACCGAGCCTGAGGTATGATCCTTTTTTAGTTCTGTTCTTCTTCTTTTTTTTTCTTTTTTTGTGTGTGTTGTTTCATTTTTAAGACTGATAATATAAATAGTTTACACTATGATTTGGTTTAGAACCAAGTTATGCAGGGATTGTAGTCAGAGGCGACAAAGATCTAGAGGATTTCTTAACAGAAATAAAGGGTCTATCCAAACGTTAACAACACTCTAGATCCGCCACTGATTGTAGTGCGAAGATTAACAATGCATGGATTATAATGCACTGATTGTTATATGCAGTGTTTAATTTTTTATTGTGCATTTGGTTCATTGTATTAAAAGTTAGATATATACTGCATAGTTTAAAAACCTCAGGGGTAGTTTTTCCATTTTAAATGCGTTATTCGTGTATAATTAATCTGTATTGCTTATACCACATTGGACTTGGTATAAATAAATCAGGAATTGGCGTATAAGCTGTACATGTATTAATTATACTGGAATTGATAATTGATACCAACATTGGATAAACAATGTATATATCTAATATTTTATACCATGAATGTTTTGTTTGATGCATCTAATCGAACATGCATTATTGTAACAACGCATATATTGCTACTGATATAACGTAACCAAATGTAGTAAGTAATTCACCTTATTTTCAAGGTTATCAACTCGCTCTTAATATAAACAATGATCTGTCTACTGTTTTTAAATGACTTGATAGTGTAAATATAGTTTTACAGTATCATTATGTGTAAGTTAAAACCATTGAAATTAAAGTGGAAGCATGTGTTAATTGGAAATTGGAAAATTCTTTTTTCGATCATGTTTCAGTAAGGTTTTAATCGTTAATTTTATTGTTCATTCTGATAAAGCTGAGAAAGACAATTGGAAGATGAGTAAATAAAAAAGAAAAATAATACCATAATGCAGTATTAACTGGTTTTAATATGTGTTAAACGAGAATGTGGTATTTGATCTATTTTAACATGTCCCTTCGTAGCATAGAAATTTGATAAGCTAGAAAAAAGATTGATAAAATGTCTGCATAGTAGAATCAAGGATGTATTTACCAAAGAGAAAGAACAAACTGATCAAGAATGTCTAATCAAAAGCTTTCGGTTATATTCAAAGTAGGACTGATTTGTGCTTTAATGAGAAGTATGTTTTGTTTTTATAATTCTGAAAGGTTTGGTCACTAAGAGTTTAAGCTGCTTTTTCCAGGATTATAACGCTGGCCTATCACTATATGGAGATAAGGCTAAGCCGAAGAAATTTGCAGCACGTTTTGCTTCTTCTGACAGGTAGATTTTCGGATCTCCAACTATTGTCTGCTCCTTGCCTTATCCCTGTTATTGTTGGAATCATTTTTCAAAACTTTATGGTTGCAGTAAATTTGTTTTACTATGATATTCCACACATAATCATACTTTACAGTAAGCCTTGAATGTAAAACATCATCTGTTCATATTTCAATGTTTTTTGGCATAAATTCCACCAGACTACTTGCTGATACTGATTCGCTTACATACACCCGTGTTTGAGTTGAACACTTCGATATAATTGTGATGCTTGCATGCCATGAATGAGTTGCGCTCTCTATCTCATTTCGTTACTGTCTAGACTTCTACATTAACTGCATCTTAATTCTCTTAGCAATGGTTGTGACATCCTAAATTGGAGGAGATCTTCCACAAAGCAATCACGAAAGATGTGTGCTTTTCTTTTCACTAAGCAAGGAAGATGCATGCTTCTCCATAGAAGTCGGTGTGCTTAGTTTTGGGGAAAAAAAGTCTTTGGCATCTCTCTCTATTTGTAGCATTCAGGATTCTCCTGTGACTACTGTTTGATTAGGGACTCTTTGCTGCACTTGGGATCTTCTCCTCTGGATCTCATTGTCTTTTCTTAGTCTTCCAATATATTCTCTCTTTTTTTTTTTTTTTTTCGTATTCTTGAAACTGCAAAAAACTGGCGGGGTAGGGCAAAGGTTTTCCTGTCCCAAATCTGCCGCACCTGCCTCGCTGCCATCCCTAGACAATTGTAAAGGGATTGTAGGTCATTGCAACATTATCAGATTAAGAGACTTACACATTATAAACATCCAATGCATCTCTTAAGCCCTATTATTGAATAGCACAAGTATTTCCTTATTACCTCTTCATCTGGATTTTTCATTTAGGCTGATGAGATCAGTTTAGCTGTCAGAAGAGCCTTATTTTTTACAGAAAAAGAAGAGAAGATGAGAGTTTGGGTAGATTTTGTTTGACTATTCCCTCAAGATTTTGGGATTTAATAGTTTCTACATAGAGTCCAAATTAGGATACATGCACAATTAATCTTCGCGCTTGCTAAAGAATAATATATTCCTATCTTACCCGTAATTGCAGGGATATCACATCAGATTCTTCATAAAATTATCGTTTGACTATTCCCTCAAGAATGATAGATTTCTTCCCCTCCCCCTCCTCCCTGATTTGATGATTGTTTAATGTACAATTGTCATAAGTATATGATATAATTACCTCATACTCAATGCGTAATCGCAGAATAGTAAGTACTACCCTCTGGTCATACTAAAACAATTAATTTAATCTTAACAAATAAAAGTTGAATTTAGAATACAGATTACATAACCATGGTTAAGTGATAAATAAGTGATGAAAGACAAACGTCTTGCATTTATTGATTTTGGTGTAAATATCAGGTGCAAGTAAATTTTTACCATCACAGAAGTCCCATGGATATGCTCCTAAAGTAAAATTAACTCTTTAATTTGTAAAGAAAACAATGCAGTTCAAAATTGTCACGACCCGAATTCTCACCGCCGGGACCGTGATGGCGTCTAACGTTGAACCCGCTAGACAAGCCAACGTTTCGATTAAAATACTTATTTTCCTTATTATTATCATTTAAAAGAAAAGTAATGAACATGAACGAAATGAATAAATAGTACGGAAGCTAAGAAACCATCAATTTGAATAATTAATATTACAAAATCCTTACATAAACCCCAGAATTGGTATCACAATTTCACAGACGGTCTAAGATTTACTAAAAATAAAGGTCTGAAATAAACATGTGCAACTGTCTTGGAAATACAAGGAAAGACAGAAAACGAAAGGGATAGAAGGTGACGCCAAGGCCTGCGGACGCGTGCAGGACTACCTCAGTGTTGTCTGTGGACTGAAGGATACTCCCTCGATCACTGTCCACCGGGTCCGGTACCGTAATCTGCACAACATAAAGAAGTGCAGGTGTAGCATCAGTACAACCGACCCCATGTACTGAGTAAGTGCCGAGCCTAACCTCGGCGAAGTAGTGACGAGGCTAGGACACGACCAATCACTATTACCTGTGCCATTCAATAATATATAACAGAATGATGACAAGAAGTAAACAATTAAGTACAAAAGAACGGGGATCACATACTGGGGAACAAGGGGGAAAAACAATACTGAATAACTGAACAAGGCAACAGTATAAACAAATAAATATCGACAGGAAACAACACAACAACACAGAGCAAATAAGTACACGACATCACCCTTCGTGCTTTACTCTCATCCTCACCAAAACAAGTGCACGACATCACCCTTCGTGCTTTTACTCTCATCCTCACAATGCAATGAATAAATAAAGGGCACGGCATTATCCTTCGTGCTTTTAAATGTAAAATCATGGCACTGCATCACCCTTCGTGCTTTTACTCTCATCCTCACAATGCAATAAATGAATACACGGCATCACCCTTCATGCTTTACACTCTTCCTCACCCAAACAATATCAAGAACAACAATTTGACAAGGAAAATCATCAACATGAATCATAAATCACTACATCCCGGCAAGGGACAAACAACAGAAATAATACCGTCCCGGCAAGGGACACAACTATAACCAATCTCGCTCAAGTATATAACTTAACGAAAATAATCCTCAACCGAAACAATTTATCAACAATGTTCTCAACCAAGTATTTCCAACAATTGAATAACCTCCAAAATGAAATCTACTTCATAACACAGTGAATATCGAAGAAAAACACTTATACTATCAAAACCGACTCACGGGCATGCTTGACAACAGTATATAGGTACTCGTCACCTCACCTATACATTGAACATGGAATAACAAGTAGCACATATGACCCAACACCTATAACCTCAAGCTAAGGTTAGGCCAAACACTTACCTCGACTCCAAGAATCTAAATCAAGCCTCTAGCACCGCTTTTCCTTTCGGACCCGACTCCAAATCAATCGTATCTAGACATAATTGACCTAATAACATCAATAAATGCTAAACAATTTAATTCCAATGCTTAATTATAGAATTCTCAACATTCTTCCTAAAAATCCAAAATCGACCCCGGGCCCGCTTGGTCAAAACACGAGGTTCGGACCAAAACCCGATCACCCACGAGCCCGAATATATAATTTGTTTTGAAATCCGACCCCAAAACGAGGTCAAATTCCCAAATAATCAAAAAGCCCTAACTCTACCCAAATACCCAATTTTCTACCTTAAATTCCATGTTTTTAGGCCTATGATCTAATGGGTATTGATAAAAATGGAAGAAAACAAGGTTAGGATTACTTACCTATGAAGCTATGGTGAAGGAGTTCTTTAAGAATCGCCCAAGGAGGTGTGGAGAAGAAGAAGGTTGTGAAAAATGGTAAAATCCCGTAATGAGCATTCTATTTTTGGACTAAAAATATAACTGGGCGATTTTACCTTACCCAATCGCGATGGTTAGGACGCGATCGCAGAGCTTAGTGACTCCTATGCTACGCGATTGCGAAGAAAGAGGTGCGATCGCAGAGTGAACTGGACACTGACCTACGCGATCGCGACCTATGAACCGCGTTCGCATTGAACATTTGCTACCCAGCCCCAGCCCCTCATTAAACCAACGCGATCGCGACTGTAGGGGTGCGTTCGCGTAGAGCAAATACCCTAAGGCTCCGCGTTCGCACCCAGCTCTTTGCGACCGCGTAGAGCAAAACAGCCCCCAACCCAAATTGAACATCGCGATCGCATGCCTTACACCGCGATCGCGAAGAGCATATAACTGGACACCAGATACAGTAGCCAAAAACCAGATTTTTACTAAGTTTTAGCACCTCGACACCTACCCGAAACTCACCCGAGCCCTCTGGGCTCAAAACCAAATATGCACACAACCTCGAAAACACCCTACGGACTTATTCGTGTAATTAAACCACCAAAATAACATCAAAAACCTCGAATTAAACCTCAAAATCAATGAAATACTTCAAAACTTCTTAAAACTTCAAATTTTGCATTTTTGATCCGAATCACGTCAAACGAAGTCCGTTTCTTACCAAACTTCACAGATAACACATATAAATCATATCGGACCTGTACCGGGCTCCGGAACCAAGATACGGGCCCGATATCACAGGTTTCACATAAAATTTCATTTTCAAAAACCTTTATATTTTTCAGAAAATAATTTTCTTTAAAAATTCATTTCTCGGACTTGGGCCCTCAGAATTCGATTCCGGACATACGCCCAAGACCCATATTTTCCTACGGATCCTCCGGGACCGTCAAATCACGGGTCCGGGTCCGTTTACCAATAATGTTGACCAAAGTCAACTTTACTCAAATTTCAACACAAAATATCATTTTTATCAGTTTTTCACGTAATGGCTTCCCGGCTACACGACCGGGCTGCGCACGCAAATCGAGGTGAGGTAGAAGGAGGTTCTCATGACCTCGGGACACAAATTTAGCTAGAAATGCACGGGATGACCTTTCGGGTCATCACAAAAATAGAGGCTTAAATGACCATGAAAAAATAGATAAGAAAACTTTTCGGGGATGGTAATTGAAAATTAAATGTTCAGAGGAAGGATTTGAGATTCTAACTGCAATACTCTTTAGAAAAAGAAGAGGAGAAGAAACTTTTGAAATGGTTTACTATATTATTTCCTCTAGGTTTGGGGGTTTATATAGTTTTTACATAAGCTCTAATTATGAAAACATACATTAATAAAATCTTCCTACTTAATACAAATAATATCTGCCTAATATAAGCTGAGTTACAGAAGTATCATATATTGTTACAGATCCTATCATAATTGTATAGATTGATATAGTTTTATAGATCCTTTACATAATTTTACAAATTCTTAGCAATTTTCATCAGTGTTGCTCTGCCTCTCAAAAGGTTTTCCTTGTGATTTTATATTCTTTAGTTCTCTTCTTCTATGTACTGCATTATCCATCTTTTCCTCCCAGCAATCTTTAAGGAAGAAAATAATCTAATGAATAATCGTTGCTCTCTTCGACAATCTCTCTTCAATTGTTTATTTAATACTTTTTTATTATTGTTGGTATATGTGATATACAGATCCGAAGTTTTAAGTGTTGTGATTCGCCCATCTAATCAGCTGAAAATCACCTTCTTAGAGGTTCGTAAAAGGCAATACTGGTGCTTAATTCAATCTGTATCCTGTGAATGTTTGTAAACTTGGTTTTTTCATGGGATTTGTTATTATGCTGTCAGCATCTGTAGCAACTCCCCGATCCTCTTCATGAGATTAGCTCTTATGCGGTACGTATATGTAGCAACAGTCTGATCGTGTCCTATTGTATTAACTTTAACAGGCCAAAGATATTACAGATTTAGGTTCACTTAAGGAGGCAGCTAAAATATTTGTTCCAGGTATTGTTGTAAATGGCCGTCACATTCACCTGTTTTGCAAGTTTGCTCTTTAATGAGTCATATTTCTTAATTACTGATTATCAGTATGGCAGCTGGCGCAACACTCTATTCCGGCCGCTCCATTAAAATTAAAGAAGATGAAGGTTTCAGGTATATTCATACTAAAACATGTTTATGCTTCTTTAGGATCATTATTTTGATTTTCTCTCAGAGGAATGGCAATGGTTGGAAGGCTGAACTCTTGCAATATTTTACCAAGTCAAAGTAACCATTTTCTGATCAAGAGATTTCCCACCGAAAATATGCTTTGAAGATGATCTCTCCTCTCTTTGAGCTTTCTTTTAACTCACTGCAAAACTTCTTGCATCCACATGAAAGTATGATGCCTTTTCTCTCTGAAACACGAAATGATGGAGATACTTCCATTGTTATCTCGTATTTCGGCAATCATCGGTTTATGTAATTCAGTATCACTGGTTTATGTATTTCAGGACATACTATTTCTATGAGTTTGCTAGAGATGAACAACATGCTGCATTAGTGGCTGCTGTTAACAGTGGAAAGGTATCTTGTTCCATCTTGTTTTATAAGGGCTCTTTGTATTTTTCTGTAGTTTCATCAAGATCTATAGCCTATTTGGCCAAGCTTTTTTTTTGGGCAAAAAATGCTTATTTCTAAAATAAAGGTGTCTGGCCAAAGCTTTTAGAAGGAAAAAAGTGCTTTTGAGTAGAATTAGAAACAATTTTTAAGAAACAAAAAAAAATTAGCTTTTCCCTAGAATTAGTTTTTCGAAAAACACCTTTGAGAAAAATACACTTAAAACTTTTTAAAAGCTTGGCCAAACATTAGTTACTGTTCAAAAGTGTTTTTCAAATTAATTAGTCAAGCACAAACTGCTTCTCACCAAAACTATTTCTTTGAAAAGCAGTTTTCAAAATAAGTTGATTTTAGAAGCTCGGTCAAACAGGCTATTAGTCTCCTATTAAAGCTGTATTATTGTACCCTATGTTCTTGATTCCTGATTAGGATTCACCAATCCAATCAATTTTGCAAAGACCTAAGTTGGTTACTACTTGGAATTGGAACTTCCACTTGGACCAAAAATTAAATAGGCATCTTTTCCTTATTATTTGTTTTAAGAGGAAATTTACTTTTGCAGGCTTATATTGCTTGTGCCACTGCTCCCGAGAGCAAGTGGAATGAGGATGGTTTGAAGCTCCGATCTGCTGCGGTATCACTGATAGTCCTATAAGCAGAATACCATAATTTAGCAGGTTCTATTTCGACAATGTTTTCCTATGTGATGCCATACAAATACTGTTGGTCAAAGTTTTCTTACCTAGTTCATTTGTTATCTCAGGCAAGACTTGACAGTGAGTATCATCCATTCTTCTGGATTCAATATTCAAAAAGCAAAGTTCCTGCTACTTTGCAAAGTGAAGACATTATAGCCTCAACTAACTCTGCGCTGTGGTTAAGCCGTAATGAAATTGCATGGACTGTCTCTAATATTTCATGACAGATGATCATAGACTGATGTGATTTTTACTCATAATTTATATTGGTTTTTTTTTCCGGAAAAGGGTCAAAACCTCTCTACTTTCAAATATTGTCTAAGAATACCCCTCGTTATACTATTGGGTTATCTATACCCCTAACGTTATACTTTGGGTTCAAATATACCCCTCATTTTAACGGAGGGACACGTGTCAGCGTCCTGTTGGCCAATTCAAAATATCTCCTATTTAATTAAAAAGACCCATTATCTATATCCGAAAAATAATTTTCTAAAGCAATTTTTTTTATAAAAACTGAAATCAAAACAGAAATATTTTTTTCCCACTTTTTACAAAAAAACTGAATTTTTTTTTTCTAAAAAATGTTTTTGTAAAAATAGAAATAAAATCTAAAAATCAATTTTCTAAAGCAATGTCTTTGTAAAAACTTAAAAAAAACTAAATGTTTTTTACTAAAAACTGAAAAAATCAAAATATTTTTTTCCAGTTTTTAGAAAAATATTGCTTTAAAAAAAACTGAAAAATAATTTCTAAAGTAATTGTTTTTGTAAAAACTAAAAAAAAAATTGAAAAATAATTTTCTAAAGCAATTTATTTTATAAAAACTGAAAAAAACTGAATTTATTTTTACAAAAAACTGAAAAAACGAAAAAAAAAAATCCAGTTTTCACAATTTTTTTAAAAAAGTTTTTACAAAAATATTGCTTTAGAAAATTGCTTTTTAGATTTTATTTCTATTTTTACAAAAACATTTTTTAGAAAAAAAAATTCAATTTTTTTTTTTAAAAGTGGAAAAAAAATATTTCTATTTTTTTTTCCAGTTTTTATAAAAAAAATTGCTTTAGAAAATTATTTTTCGGATATAGATAATGGGTCTTTTTAATTAATTAGGAGATATTTTGAATTGGCCAACAGGACGTTGACACGTGTCCCTCCGTTAAAATGAGGGGTATATTTGAACCCAAAGTTAAAATGAGGGGTATATNGGGGTTATTGGATATTACTTTCGTTATGTTCTTTTTTATTTTTGTTGTATTCTTTCGTTGCTTCTAAAGGATTCGGTTTCATCGGAGCCTAGATTAGTTTATAGGCTTCTAAGGTGGCCTGACTGCTTGCTTTACTCACAATTTCTTTTTTTCCCCTTCATTTGGCGTTCTTTGCATAACTGTATAACCTTTTGTTTAGAAAGTGAACAAATGATAAATGAGAATTGATAATATAAAAAGAGAGAAAATAAATAATTTGTTATGTTTGTTTATGCAACCTTATCATGTTACCCGAATCATTGATATGGTTAATATAATGAGTTTTCCTAACGTTGCAATGAAATAACATACTTTTTGTGAAATAAAATTTATTTTTGTTTAACAAGACAACTACGCCTCAATCTTAAGTTGTTCGAGTCGGTTATTTGAATAATCACAATTAATGTTACTTCTTTTACGTCCATGATCTCAATCAAATATATTAAAGTACAAGTCTAGAATACATAATAATGATATTGTCTGAATAGAGATAACACTACAAAAGGGAAAGAGACGCCAAGACTACGAAAGGGATGCAACTCTACCTCGTCTTTCCAAAAATGCTCACAGCAACGCCTCACAACTATTCACAACGCGGTCTGACACCTAGATTTGCACAATTAAGTGTCGAGTATAGTATGAGTACAACCTACCTTATGTACTCAACAAGTATTATAACTAACCTCAGCTAGGTAATAGAAGCAAGAATAACAAATGATACTCGCTATTCACCTGTAAAGTTTAATAATCCAACAAGTACAGAACAATAATCATGAACAAGTCACAAATCATAGAAAGAATCATCTCAGTGCACATGATATCTTGACGTACTCTACTCGGTCAACGGTTCAGCATATAAAGATGATATGCAATTAAATCGGGTAAATAACCAAGGAAATTGCAAGTAAATATGAAATGCAATAACCAAATCAAACACTGGCCAATTATTCCTTAGAGTTTCCATACCAATACCAAATCATTCGTAAGTTTTTTCCTCAATGTGCGCACGTACACCATCAAGAAGGAACTTGAGAGGGTGACCTTAGGGGGATCGATCCGTATCCACACGCTGCATGGACAACTCATGTACTGCACAGAAAACTCACGTGCTAATAGTATCAACCATTTGGATAACTCATGTGCTGCACGGACAACTCACGTGTCGCACAGACAAATCACGTGCCAATAATATCAATAGCACGGACAGCTCACGTGCCAATAATCACAATCCGCCCGGCGTGGTCACAAGCTACCAGTCTAGATCACATCACACATAAAGCAGGTATACATGAATACATGTACATGATCAATAAATATCAAGTTTCATATTCTGGACTGGTATAATGACATGCTAAAGTGTATGCAAGTTCAATGTGTGCTATCATAGCTAAACCCGACAATTTAATCACAAAAGTAACAATTATCAAGTTCAATCAGGAGAATAACCACAATGTAACCTCAAATATGGTACATATAGCTCAAAAAAGGGCACAAATAGGAAAAACATCACAACATAAAGCTTAGCAATCAAATCAAGTCGTATCATAGCCTAAACATTACTCCGAGAACGAATAATACCCCGGTGCACGCACATAAGCTCAGTCCCCACACATGTACGCCACCCATAGCACGTAGCTATCACAAATAACCCATGTAACGGTGCCTTAACCAAGTTTAGGTAAGATACTTACCTCAAGCAAGCTAAATCAATCCTCTATTAAGCCCTTCCCACGTGAATCAATCTCCAAATGGTTCGAATCTAGAAAAAATAACTTAATATCATCAATAGAAGTCATAGTAAACTATTGCAAAAGATGAAGCTAGGATCTTTAACTCAAAACACAAGTCTACCCAAATAGTCAACCCTGGGTCGCACCCCAGAACCCGACCAAACTCACAAATTCCAAACACCCATTCAAATACGAGTCCAACTATGCCAATTACATCCTGTTCCAATCTCAAATCGACCCTTAAATTATCAAATTTCAATCTCAAATACATACTCCAAAAATCCCCAAATTTTACCTTAAATTCATATAAATTAGATGAAATAATCCATGGGTAATTAATATCTAACACCAAAGTGAGTTAAGATCACTTACCCCTTAAATTGTGGTGAAAAGCCCTCCAAAAATCGCCACTAATCGAGCTCCATAACTCCAAAAATGAGAAGACAAAAAACTAAACCCTTCGATATGTCCAGCAAAACCACATTTGCGGCCATAACAGCAGCACATGTGACGCTACATCTATGCAAACTACATCGCAGATGTGGAAATCATTAATTCCATGACCATCCATTTCTGCGGACCTATTTCTGCATCTGCAGCTATGCTTCTGCGGAATCCCTCGTGCATTTGCGCTTGCACACCTGCGCCCAATGGTCCGCAACTGCGGATTTCCTTTGCTAGCCTCCCCCTTTGCTTTTGCGATCAATAAGCCACTAGTGCGGCTCTACATCTGCGGTCAAGCCCACCACAGTTTCAAAAACATAAGAAGTTTGACCCTTCATCAATACCACTAAGTCCACAAATGGTCTGAACTCAATCAGAAACACATCAGCGCTTGAGCCACATAAGGAGGCCATCCACCAGCTTTTTGAGGCCCTCTGCTTACTTCCAGAGTGACTTATCTTTTGGTATGTAAACAATTAGATCGTTTGGCTATGACAGGGTCCTTTCCAGTCCATTACTTGTTCAGTTCAACACTCTTTGAGGCCTGTAGATATGCACTTGTGTAGTTAGTATGATTTTATATGTCAGCTTGTGTTAGCCTTGTCGGCTTTCCTAATTGAACATTTCTTTTCAGCTATACTTATGCTTGTTTAGTTTATCAGTTTATATTCATGATTAGTAGATTATCAACAAGTTTATAGATGATCTATACTTAGTATCAGTTATCCGTCGCGGCCCTAGGTTGGGTCGTGACAAACAGGTATCAGAGCAGTTCAGTCCTAGGGTTTCTACAAGTTGTGTCTAGTAGTGTCTTGTTCATGAGTATGTTGCTCGCCATACTTATGAATATGAGGCTACAGGGCATTATAGGATGGTTATCCTTCCTTCTTCTCTAGATCGTGCGATAAAGCTATGCTATAAGAATTCAGCCTTCTAACAAAACGTTTTATATGTAGCATCACCGAAGAGACTCACAACTGCCCAGAAAAGCAAAGTCGTTGCCGGCTCGGGTACTAGAAGAGTTCCCCCTGAGTTAGATGAGCATGAGGATTCCAGACATGAGGTTCCATCCGGAGATTCATAGACTCCATCCGTTCAGGTAGAGTTTAGGGGTGCTCCAGCTATCGCACCTCCAGCTCCTCAGCTTGACAACATGAGGGAGGCCGTCAGATTGTTGACTAGCATTTTAGCTACTCAGGCCACAGGGCAACATACATGCCAGAGGGGTGACGATACGAGTTCTAGGATTCATCATTTCCTTAAATTAGAGCCTCCAGTTTTCACGGGATCTAGTACATCAGAGGATCCTCAGAATATTCTAGATAAAGTAGCTAGAGCCCGCGGAGTTATGCATGACATAGATAGAGTGTCAGTTGAATTGGCAGATATAGATTACATGATCTAGCAGCAGGTTAGTATACCACTTGGATATGTCTAGGGGAGCAAATGCTGCTCCAGCTACATGGCGGGAGTTCTCAGAGGCATTCCTCCACTAATACTTGCCTACAAAGACACGTATAGAATGATTGGATCAGTTCCTAACATTGAGATATGGGTATGAGTGTTGCAGAATACCGCTTCCACTTTGATTCTTTGGCGAGGTTTGCTCATGCAGCTGTGTAGGACATGGAGGACAGGGTACACAGGTATGTAGCAAAATTTGGTACTCACTTAGTAAATGATTGTATCTATGTAGTCAGGTGTGGACATTGCATTTATTCGAGAATTCGTGCAGAGGGATGACAGAGATAGAAGCTCAAGCAAGAGAGGCAGATTATCAGGTTAGTTTGGTGAGACATGTGCTGCTAGTAAACAATAGAGTCTCAGGCATCTAGAAGCTTATGCTCCTTCACGATTTCAAGGGCCGAGATCTGATCGACCCCCATAGTCTAGAGCTATTTAGGCATCACAGGCTTCAGTATCCCAGAATCGAGGTATTTCTAGTCAGGGTGGTTTACTTTACCCTAGGTGTTCTTATCATGGTAGACAAAATTTGTGTCGATGCCATCCGGGTGTATATGCATGTTATGTTTGTGGTGAGTCAGGCCATTTTATGAGAGATTTCCTATCTAGGGGTGGTATTGGTGCAGCTCAGCCAGCGAGATCATTTGCAACTTCTTCAGCAACAGCACATCCGCAAGGGAAATTTCCTCAAGCACCAACGGGCCATGGTAGAGGTCGAGGAAAAGCTCTTACTAAATGCGGTCCCCAGAACGGCACCTACGTTATTGGTCGTCAGGACTAGGATGCTTCACAAAGTGCGGTAATATGTACTTTATCAGTGAATTCTCATAATGTGTATGTGTTGATAGATCCTGGCTCTTCACTATCATATGTTACTCTCTTTGTTGCTACTAAATTTGCGATAGAACCAAAAGGCATTAAGCCTTTTGAGGTAGCCACCCCAGCTGGTGATTCAATAGTAGCTAGGCGTGTTTTTAGAGGTTGCAGTGTTGTGATGGGCGATCTTAGTATTACAACTGACTTGATTGAGTTAGAAATGGTTGACTTTGATGTTATACTTGGTATGGATTTATCGTCTTTTTGCTATGCTAATGTTGACTGTAGAGCGAAGATGGTACAATTTAATTTTCCAGAAGGGCTAGCAATAGAATGGAAAGGGTGTTTTTGTGTTGCCAAAAGGTAGATTTATTACGTACCTCAAGGCGAGGAAGATTATCGCCAAGGCATGCTTATATCATATAGGTCATGTTCGAAACATATAGAAGGGAAGCCAACTCTTGAATTAGTTCCAGTAGTAAATGAGTTCCCTGTCATATTTCTAGATGAGCTTTCAGGTCTTCCTCTAGAGCGGGAAATTGACTTTTCCATCGAAATAGTGTAGGGTACACAACCAATATCTATTCCTCCTTACAATATGACACCAACAAAATTAAAGGAACTTAAGGAGCAGTTGAAATATCTGTTAGATAAGGTTTCATTAGACCCAACACTTCCCCTTGGGGAGCACCAGTTTTATTTGTGAAATAAATGATGGCTCCCTACTTATGTGCATAGATTACAGACAATTTAACAAGGTCATGATCAAGAACAAATATCCCCTTCCCTGAATTGATGACTTGTTCAACCAGCTTCAGGGTGAAAAGTTCTTCTCGAAGATAGACTTGAGATCAGGCTACCATTAAGTTACAGTAAAAGAGTGTGACATACCTAAGACATCGTCAGAACTAGGTATGGCCATTACGAGTTTCTAGTGATGTCATCCGGGCTGACTAATGCCCCAGCAATGTTTATGGATCTTATGAATAACATGTTTAGGCCTTATTTGGACCTGTTTGTGATAGTGTTTATTGATGTATTCTAGTATATTACAAGCATGAATCAGAACATACAGAGTATCTACACACAATGTTGGGTATCCTTCGGGACCGGAAGCTATCTACTAATTTCTCGAAGTGCGGATTTTGGTTAAGTTCGGTAGCATTTCTTTGACATATAGTATCATCAGAGGGCATCAAAGTATATGGTCAGAAGATAGAGGCAGTGAAGAATTTGCTTCGCCGCCAATTGAGGTACATAGTTTTTTGGGTTTGACAGGGTATTACAAGAGGTTCATGGAAGGGTTTTCTTCCCTCACCACTGACTAGATTAACACAGAAAGAAGCCAAATTTTAGTGGTCATATGAATGTGAGCGGAGTTTCCAGGAGTTGAAGAACATGTTGATTACAACTCTGGTTCCTGCACTTAAAGAGGGATCCGAGGGTTATGTTATTTAGTGTGATGTTTCTCGGATTGGACTAGGTTGTGTGCTGATGAAACACAGAAAGGTAATTGCTTATGCTTCCAGACGGTTGAAGAAGCAAAAACAGAATTATCCTACACATGACTTGGAGCTAGTACCAGTTATTCATGCACCAAAGATTTGGAGGTACTTTCTCTATGGTTTTCATGTTGATATCTATACAGATCATAAGAGCCTCAATACATACTTAAGCACAATGAGTTGAACTTTTGGGAGAGACGGTAGTTAGAGCTTCTAAAGGACTACGACTTTGACATTCTTTATCATCCAAGTAAAGCTAACGTTGTAGAGGATGCTCTCAGTCGTAAGTCCGTGGCGATTTTAGCTTACTTGAAGCCTCAGCAAAAAAAATTAGCTTATGAACTCCATCAGTTAGCTAGTTTGGAAGTTAGATTGATAGATTCAAAGGATACATGAGTTGCAATTAAGAATACATCTACCTCTTGTTTAGTGCTAAAGTGAAATAGAGGCAATATAAAGATCCAGTTCTAATTGAGTACAGTCAGGTAGCCAGGAAAAGAAAAAGTCACCTTACAGAGTTACTAGTGACGGAGTCCTTAGATATAAAGGTAACCTTTGTTTTCCAGACGTTGCATGGTTATGCAAGCAAATTATGACAGAGGCACATCATTCCATGTACACAATTCATCCAAGCTCTACTAAGTTGTACCATGATCTTAAGCAGATTTACTGGTGGGAAAGAATGAAACGTGACATAGCAGAGGTTGTGGCCCTGTGTCCTAACTACCAGGAGGTAAAGTTTGAGCCAAAAGCCTAGTGGTTTATTACAGGAGATAGAGATCACAACATGGAAGTGGGAAGTAGTGAATATGGACTTTATCACAAGCATGCCTCGTACGCGGAGCAAGTATGATTCTATTTGGGTTATCGTTGAGAGGATTACTATATCAGCTCATTTCTTGCCTGTTAGAACTACCCATATAGAAGAACATTACGCTAGATTGTACATCAGGGAGATTGTACGCCTCCATGGTGTTTGAGAATCTATCATTTCAGACATAGGCGCACAGTTTTACATAAAACTTATGGCAATTGTTTCAGAAAGGTTTGGGGACGCAGGTGAACTTGAGTACAAGTTTTCATCCCCAGACAGATGGACAAGACGAGCGAACCATATAGAAGCTCCAGGAAATGTTAAGGGCGTGTGTGTTTGATTTCAAAGGAAAATGAGATGAACACTTACCATTGATAGAGTTTGTACACAACAATAGTTATCATTCCAGAAAACAAACGGCGCCTTATATAGCATTATACGGGCGCAAGTGCAGATCACTCATAGGATTGTTCGAAGTTGGTGATTCTCAGTTGATACTCGGTTGATAGGCCTGGACTTTATCCAACATGTAGTTGATAAGGTTAAGCTGATCAGGAAGATATAGCTAGCATCCCATAGTTGATAGAATTCATATGCAGACAATCGACACTGAGATCTAGAGTTCCAGGTTGGCAATTGGGTGTTCCTGAAGGTGTCACCTATGAAGGCGTTATGAGGTTAGGAAAGAAGGGCAAGCTTAGATCTATGTTTATAGGTCCATACCAAATCATCAGATGAGTTGGTAGTGTAGCATACGAGTTGGACAAGGCCCCGTAAAATCTTTCCTAAAAATCGGGGCTTCATTTTGAGTTTTTAAACTCGACCCTATTTCATTAAAACATATTCCATAGTCCATTTTGAGCATTTTTTTTTGATACATTTAGAGTGAGAAAGAGTTCTTAGAGTGGGGAAGTAACCTTCAACCTATTATCCAACAATTCTCTCTCAATCATTGAAGATTAACAAGAAAGCCCTCATCTTAAAGGTAAGATCTATGCCCTGGATCTTAATTTAGAAAACCTACTAAAAAGAGAGTAATTGGAAAGACAATTCTTAAGTGTGGGGGTTGTTATATTGCATGCATGCACTACTAAAGTATGTGGGGAGGTTTTGAGCTAAAAATAGTAGAGAAAGGGTTGAGGAATGATTGCATCTTTCATAAAAAAAGCCTTAAATGCATACCTAGTGTTTGATAATGTGCTCAAATGCGATAGAATCATGACCATCTTCCTATTTTTGTCCAACTTGTTATATTTCTAAAATAGATCGAAGTACTACGAATTCTTGAACGTCTTAAAGTTTAAGGAAGCTCAACTGAGATATGTTTGCTAAACCACTTCTTCTTAGAGTTGAATCCCACGGTGTTCATGTAATTGGTGTAAGTCCAAAATTGATCATTATAGAATTGGATATTCCGAATGTGCTTGTTGAAGGATATATGTTCAATATGTATTCTAAATGCTACATCATGTCATATTTTCATTTGAGAATGTGTTCAAAATATGGAATATGTGTTAAAAATGTTAAGACTTCAAGTCAAGATCGAATAAAGGATTGTTATGCCAAACTGTATGAAAAGCCTCTATGTGCTTAAGATTCCCAAATTGCTCATATGTGTATTTAATGTCTTGAATGGTAAGCCTTATTGTTGTTGATGATGATAATGGCGTTTGAACTAGAATTATGAAATACGGCCAAGTGCCAAGAATGACTTTATCATTGTGGCCACTAGTGCCAATGAATTGAGAAGATGTGAAAGAAGTATGAAGTGAGATGATTGATTGAAAAAGGTAATGTCTCGGGTGAGACGTCCTAGCCGAACGGGCCGTGATCGGATGCCATGCCGCACACATGGCGGTGACTGTGCTGGAAATTATAATTGAAATTGTGGTTATGGTTGATGTCTCAAATGAGACGACCTAGCCAATCGGGTCGTGATCGGACTCCATGTAAGAATACGGTGGTATTATGAATTATGGTATATCAGCACTAAAGATCACCCAACCTAAGTACATGGAAATTGGCTTGAAAAACTTATTTGGTTCTTAACTTGATGATTTATTATTGTTTGAATCTCTTATTGAATTCATGGTTGTTTCCCCCTTGTATTATTATTCATTCTATTGAGATGGTGTTTGTCTTTACATACTAGTACTATTCGACAGTACTAACGTCCCTTTTGCCGGGGGCGCTGCATCTTTAAATGGATGCAGGTGGTTCTATAGCAGGCAATGTTGATCAGCGCTAGTGGTACATCCGCTTCCCAGCAGACTTGGTGAGCCCCACTTAATCCGGGGACATGTATTTTGTGTTTTGTTTATATTATTATTACGTTTTGAGGTATAGACGGAGCATTGTTGCCGACACTATTATAACACTCTCTTGTATCCTTTATAGGCTCCGTAGACACAGTGTGGTTTGTACATGGGTGCTAGAAAAGTCAAACAATATTGTGTTGTGTTTTGATCACTTGTTCCACTCAAACCATAAGAATGTATGTATTTTGAGATTTAGAAACGATGTAACTAATGAAATGATTTAGTATTGTATACATGATCTCCCTCTTGTCTAATTAATGAAATTATGTCTTCTCTTGATCATGGGTGAGCTGGGTAGAAAGTATCTATCAGGCTTGCTTGACCGGGTTCACTCGGTTGAGCGTCGGTCGTGCTTCCCGAGTTTGGGGCGTGACATTCCAGCAGACCTTCAGGAGGTACATCTAGTATTTCATGTCTCCATGCATCGGAAGTGTGTTAGAGATCCTTCTAGAGTTGTACCAGTTGATGATGTACAGAATACCGAGTCTTTGACTTATGAGGAGGTACCTATTGCCATTTTAGATCGGTATGTTCGTCGGTTGAGGACGAAAGATATTCCTTCAATGAAAGTGTTATGGCAGACTAATAATGTGGAAGAGATTACTTGGAAGATGAGATGGATATGAGAGCCAGATATCCACATTCTTTTCACTACTCCAGGTATGTGACGGATTATTTCTTAATGCTTATGTATACCTCAGTCAACATTCGATGACGAATGTTCTTGGGGGGGGGGGGGGGGGGGGGGGGGGGGGGGGGGGGGGGGGGGGGGGGAGGGAGATTGTTACACCCCGTACCTTTGTGATGTTGTATATTGTGTAAATGATGTCCTAAGAATGATTTAAATGAGTTTAAAATCATAATATTACTATATATAATGTTTGGATATATAATATAAAGTTTGGAGAAAATCAGATTTAAGTTGCGGAAAAACCGATCAAGTATTTGCCTTGTAAAGAAGCTTTTTGAGCGATTAATTTTGTGTGTTATGTAATGTATTTTGGGGACTTTTATATACAAAATTGAATTTATTGGAGTTTAGTTTCCAACTCTCTTGAACGTTCATTTAAACGACGTCCAGATAAAGAGGTATGAGTGTAAGAAGAAGAGTCGGTGAAGCACACATGTGGTTGACTTTTCAACCTTACTAAAAATAGAAGACTTAAGTCTTCTTTTTCCACATTTTATAGCAAAGTCATGCACAAGCAGAGCTTCCGTATCTCTCCAAGAATTTCCGTAGGGTATCGAATCAATTCCATCATTCGCTACTCAAAATCAAGAAGCAAACACATTAACGCTATCCTTACGACATAGGTAAGACTTTTTCGTCCTCCTTTCTCCTCATAACTCGAGTTTTGACAAGAACTTCGTGGCTAAGAAAGATTGTCACCTATGTATTTTATCTATACAATCATAAGGAAAGGTGTGGATCAAAGGGAACAAGGTTTGGAAGCAAGAACATAAGAGGTATGTGTAGGGTTTTTGTTTTGTTTTCGGCATGATTTGGTTTAGCTATGTTCTTTCCTTTATTATTGACCTTTTAAGAGTTGTTCAAGGGATTTTTCAGCATGTATTTTATCCCTGTATAGTATTCAATTCCATATATTAATTATGGAAGAAAATAGTTTAGGTTGGAACTTCAAAACACAAGAAAAACAAAAAGGGTGAATCACCCATTTGGCCTATGTCATCCGAACTTTTGTTTGTTCCGTTTCTTTGAACTCTTTATGTATACATAACCCCCATATGATTATAATAGCTTCATTTAAGATTTTATAAGCTTAATTATCATGTGTTGATACTTAAATTATTCCTAAATCATATTTATACTTTCATGTCACAAGTTAGCCACTATGAGTCGACATTACGTTCATAATTCTGTTTTATCGATTATTTGACACTATTGTGGATAACTGGATATCATTTAGTTTGATTTTATAACCTTATATGGGTATCCATTCCCGTGTATATTGTGGTGCTTGCTAGTTTTTTGGGGGATCATCTTGTTTTAGGGGAAACTCTACCGAAATTTTTGAAAATTCGAAGAGTTTACAAATTTTGAGTTCCTTGGTTCTTAATTGATTCTAGAGGGATCCAAATGATTTAGTTAGCAGTAGTATCTCATGTACATACTCATTTTCTCCCTAAAATGGGGATAGTCTCCTCTGTCAAACTTATGGATGATGAGTGTCAGATTAAGTTTATGATTCTGTTTGTAGTTTCCTTCATGATCTCTTGAGTCCATATGACGTTGCCACATGTGTATGACTCAAAAATTCTTAAATTGATTATGCTAGGGGGGATATATCCCATAATTCCAACGAGTCCTATTGATTATATGTTGGGGAATATAGCCCATAACACCTGTCAAGCATGTAAGATACGTGTATATAGCTACAATTTGCATTGCAAGACTATACATGAGGCTAGTTCAGATGTACAGTTACCTAATTGTGGGGATATAGCCCATAACTCCAGACATGTACCAGTACGGATAGCAGTTCTGTCTCAGCATAGTTTCAGCTTAAACTTCAGATCTGTTGCTAGTTCAGGCTCTTATTTAGCTTTCGACTTATATTCACATTTCCAGCTTACAGTCATACTTTGGTATGCTTACATATGATTCCACCCTACATACTTTGTACATATCGTACTTACGTCTTTTCAAGGGGGTTGTGTTTCATGTCGCGCAGGTACAGATGGATCGCCGCTTGAGCCACATCAGTAGGCCATCCACCAGCTGTTGGAGTCGCTCCGCTTACTCTCGGAGTTACTTATCTTTTGGTATGTGTACATTCAACTATGACGGGGTCCTGTCCCATCCAGTACTTGTTCAGTTTCGCACTCCTAGAGGCCTGTAGATATGCACTTGTGCAGTTAGTATGTTTTTATATGTCAGCTTCTATTAGCCTTGTCGGCTATCCAGATTATACAGTTCTTATCACCTATGCTTATGCTTGTTCAGTTTAACGGTTTATATACATGATTAGTAGATTATCAGCAGGTTTAGTGATGATCGGTACTTAGTGTCGGTTATCCGTCGCGGCCCTAGGCTGGGTTGTGACACTGAAGTAGGTCTACACCAATTCTGAACTGTCTCAATCTTCTTAGGATCAACCTTGATACCATCACTAGACAAAACATGACCCAATAATGCAGTTGAGTCCAACCAAAACTCACATATCAAAAACTTGTCATAAAGCTAACGATCTTTCAACGTCTAAAGTACAATCCGCAGGTGCTGCTCATGCTCCTTTATATTATGAGTGTAAACCAGAAAATCAACAATTAACACAATCACGATGGAATCCAAATAAGGCTTGAACAATTGGTTCATCTAATCCATGAAAGCCGCTAGAGAATTAGTCAAACCAAATGATATCACCAAGAACTGATAATGACCCTAGCGAGTCCTAAAAGCTACCTTAAGGACATTCAAAGCCCTAATCTTCACCTGATGATAGACATATCTCAAATCAATCTTGGAAAATACCTTCACACCTTAAAGCTGATCAAACAAATCATCAATATGAGGCAATGGATACTTGTTCTTGATAGTAACCTTGTTCAACTATCCATAATCAATGCCTATCCTCGTAGAATCATCCTTCTTCTTCACAAATAACATCAACGCACCCCCAGGAGAAATGCTCGGTCTAATGAATCCTTTATCAAGAAAATCCTGCAATTGCTCTTTTAGTTCCTTTGACTCAGCTAGATCCATATAGTATGGCGGAATAGAAATGGACTGAGTGCCCGAAACCAAGTCAACGGAAAATTCCATATCCCAATCAAGTGGCAAGCCCGATAAATCTCTAGGACTCCTTCACTACCAGTTATGAATCCATAGAAGGAACCTCTGCACTAGAATCTTGGATGTAAGCCAAATATGCTAAATATCATTTCTCAACCATAAGCCGAGCCTTCAAAAAAGAAACCACCCTAGTGAAGAATGGCCAAGGGTGCGTCTCCACTCCAATCTCGGCAACCCTGGCATAGTTAAAGTCAAAGTCTTGGCGTGACAATCCAATATAGAATGATACGGAGATGACTAATTGTAAAGACCCGTAAAATTTCATGTCTAAATATGATGCCCGGGTAGTTTCCCATGTTGTTATAACTGTAGAAATTCTTAAAAACGGACCTTTTTGAAGTAAAAAGTACCCCGGGACTTAAAAGATATAATTTCCCAGAAATGCGCGGATCAGCGGTCCCTTATGCGATCGCAGATCAGGTATGCAGACCGCATAGTGGTCGCATACCCGGACAACCTGTTGTCCAATTTGAGGACAACTATGCGGCCTAAGATGCGATCGCATTTTGAGAATGCGGGCCGCATAGTTGTCGCATTCTTGCACCTTCATTTTTGCGGAGGAGGTTATGCGACGCACTATGCAATCGCATAACAGGTATGCATACCGCATAGTGGTCGCATACCTGGGAAGCCTGTTTTCCTTTTTGGTTCAGCAGAGGGCCATTTATGCTACGGGAATGCGAACCGCATAGCAGGAATGCGATCGCATTCCTGATCGCATTTCCTGCTTCGGGGCTTCTAATTTCTGATTTTAAAACCCGACCCCTAGTTTAATAAACCACCCCTCCCCTTCATTTTTAACACCTATCTGACTAAAATAGAGAGAAGGGAGAGTGGGTTTAGTGAGAGAAAGTCTTCTTCTTCATCAAATTGGTCCATCGTCTCTACTCAGGCCTGGAAGTTTATTGAGTAGTTGTCATCTTCTTCACTATAAGAGGTAAGTCTTCACCCTATTTTCCCAAACTCTCAGATTTTTGTTAAGAATAAAACACACATAGGTTGGTTCTTGAGAATGAAAGTTGAGACCTTGCATGCATGTGAATGATCTTCCATAACCTCGTAAAGGGAAGCAAGTTAGAGTAATCTTTCACTAAAAAGGGTTTAGTTGATCTAAAAGATCACATAGTGTTTGATAAAATGTCCTAATGATTCAAGATTCCTAATTCTGAGGTAAATGTGTCGCATTGTGGACTAGATTGACGGTGCTAGACGGTTCAGTGAATTGTGATAGAAATTAAAGGGAATTCCGATTCGAGGTATGTATGGCTAACTTTAATCTTTGTAGAGTTGCCTTGTTGATGTCTGAACATTCGGTATGAATTCCTGGCTTATGCATATGTGAATTGGTTGTTCTAATGTGTAGAGACATAAGGTTCTATTCTTGATTGTCCTAGTTGATTGCTATGCCACCATGCTATATGAGATTGTGAAAGGTGATTTCATTGTGATTACTCTATCATGTGCAAGGTTCGTTAAATGCTTTAAAATGTTGGTATGCAAGAATGATAACAAACCCAAATCTGTGAATGTATCTAAGTGATAAGGGTTGTGTAGCAAGTGATGAAAAGGAGTTGTGGATGATTTAATTAAACTAAATGACTATGGCAATATCGTATATGACTCATTGTTTGGCAAGGATTATTGTGGCTTTGATTTCATACGGATTGTTGGTTGTAATGAATTTATATTCTTGTTGATCAAATCCTTGTCATTGAATTGTGGGCTGTTATTATTGCTATGAAATGTGATTGTACGGTGGGATCGGGTTGCGCGCCACAACAAGAGGAATAAAGGTGATATGTGAGAAGTAATAAGGGTGGAATGTGATTGTCCGGTGGGATCGGGTTGTGCGCCGCAACAGAATGTAATAAGGCTGAAATGTGATTGTCCGGTGGAATCGGGTTGCGCGCCGCAACAAGAAGAAATAAGGGTGGATTGTTGAGAAGGAATAAGGGTGGAATATGATTGTGTTGAAATAAGAATCTGTGAAAATCTCATTTGTGATTCTTTGTATCTCTACGCAATAACTGTTTGGTTTCGTTGACTGCCTTCTATCTATGCATTGCTTGATTTTACTTAGAGTGAAGTTTGTTTATACATACTAGTACTATTCAATGGTACTAACGTCCTTTTTGCCGGGGGTGCTACATCTTTTATATGGATGTAGTTGGTTCTATAGCAGGTAGCTCTGTCCGCTGTTAGTGGTGCCTCCTCTTCATCTCTTCAGCAGTTCTTGTGAGCCCCATTTCCTCTGGGGGCCGTGTGTGGACTATATCACTCTCTTTTGCTTATGTTGTAAAAGGTATAGCTGGGGCCTTGTTGCCGGCAGGTTTATGTAAATCTCCTAGTACTCTTAGAGGCTCCGTAGACACTCTGTGGGTTGTATACATGTATTTTGGGCAGTAGCTGTTTTCGGTCCAAATCGTGGTCCGTATTGGAAAAGTTGTATGTATTATATACATTTTTGGATTATCAAATGTTGAAGGTTAAAAGAGGAAATGAACTTATGTAGTAAATCGTACTTTGAACTTAAATTGGCTAATTCACATGGAACAATGTATATTGTAGACACGGGGCAACGCTTTGGGTAGGAAAGGCAAACCAGGTCCGCCTGACTGGGATCATTTAGTTAGGCGCCGGTCTCGTCCTTCGGTTTTGGGGCGTGACAAACTTGGTATCATAGCCTAAGGTTTTAAAAGTGTCCTAAGATGTCTCAGAGTCGTGTCTAGTAGAGCCCTTCTTATCGGTGTGTTGTCGACCACATCTATAATTAGGGGACTGCATGGACATTTAGGAAAGTACCCACTTATTGCTATTCTATATCGTGCGATGTGGTGAAAGGTGAGGTTGTCTATCTCTAACTCGTGCGATGTTCCAATTTCCAGTAAATAGCACCCAAGAAGAGAGCTCGACTCGTCCTAGAGGTCAATGCCACCCCAAGTGTGGCCATAAATTCCTTCTCTGATGGTGCGGGTGAGGACAATTCCCCGACCATGAATCAGCCTGACTCTTCCGTTCCTAGCCAGACTATTCCAGTTCCTGCTCTAGCGGAGGGTGCTACGATCCCTCCCGATGATATTCCTGATCCTCCTCCATCCCCAGCTTCGGGTCATGGTATTTATGATGGGGACATCAAGGAGCTATTCAGATTTTGACGCAGTTGGTGGCCTCTCAGGCCCAGAGATCAAATATTTCCCCTGCACCCTCGAGTGAGCAAGGGGATTCTTCAGGTTCTAGGGTCAACCAGTTTCTGCGATTAGCCCCTCCAGAGTTCACAGGCACCGACCCAGAGGCCGATCCTCAAGATTTTATAGATGAAATGTACAAGACTCTCCTGGTTATGAGGGCTACTGAGACAGAGGGAGTTGAGTTAGATTCCTATCGTCTAAAGGGAGCGGCATATTCATGGTTCGAGATGTGGGAGAGTTACCGTGGAGAGGGGAGCCCTCCAGCGAGGTGGGATGAGTTTGTAGATGCTTTTATGGGTCATTTCTTGCCCGCCGAGACTAGGGCAGCCCGTGCTGCAGAGTTTGAAGTCCTTAAGCAAGGCAACATGAGTGTGTGGGAGTATCATATGGAGTTCGTGCGCTTGTCCAAGTATGTTATCCACATGATGCCGACTATGGAGGCAAGGGTTCGTCGGTTTGTTCAGGGCCTTGGTCCCTTGGTTATCAATGAGGCTGCTACAGCTACTTTGCACTCAGATATAAACTATGGGAAGATTGTGGGATTCGCCCAGGCTACGGAGGCTCGGAAATTGAAGATAAGAATGGAGAGAGAGAGTAGTAGTAGGGCCCGGTCAGCGGGCAACCCTGGGAGTTCAATTGGAGGTGTGAGATCAGCCCTTGGGAGAGGATCATCAGGGCCATCTCAGTCCTATGCTCAGTCCTCAACCAGTGCGCCGCCATCAGGGCACGCTTATCAGTAGGGAGGTCTCTTTGGACCCAGTTCAGATAGCAGGAGGTTCCATCAGTCGGGTCGTTCAGGTGGGAGGTTCCAGCAGCAGCGGAGGGCCCCATGCCCTAAGTGTGGGAGGTTTCATTCTGAGCCTTGTTACTTAGATATCCCGGTATGCTATAGATGCGGAGTGAGGGGCCATGTTCAGCGAGACTGTCGTGCACCCAGTCAGGGCACAGGTAGGGGTACTGCTCAGCCATCCAGTTCGTCAGCCGATACGTCTTCAGCACACCCTCCAGCACCAGTTGGGCATGGTGCAGCTAGGGGTAGAGCACGGGGTCAAGGGGGAACCAGTCGGTTCTATGCTTTGAGTGGTTGCCAGAGTACCGAGGCTTCTCCAGATGTTGTCACGGGTATTCTGACTGTTCAAACACATGATGTTTATGCTCTTATTGATCCCGGATCTTCATTGTCATATGTTACTCCATTTATTGCTTCGAGTTTTGGGATAGAACCCGAACAGCTTCATGAGCCGTTCTCAGTGTCGACTCCTGTTGGTGATTCTATTACGGTCGCGCGAGTCTATAGGAATTGTGTTGTCACGATGTGTGGTCGGGATACCACGACCGATCTTATTGAGTTAGAAATGGTATATTTTGATGTAATTATGGGGTTGGATTGGCTCTACTCGTTCTTTGCTAAACTCTACTGCTGAACCGTAATTTTGAGGCTCGAGTTTCCTAATGAACCAATTATTGAATGGAAAGGGAATGATGTTGTGCCGAGAGGGTAGGTTTATTTCCTGTCTTAAGGCCTCCAAGATGATCAGGAAGGGGTGCATCTATAATTTGGTCCGGGTTGCGGACACCACTTCAGAGGTGCCTGCTCCCGAGTCCGTACTAGTTGTGAATGAATTTCTTGAGGTATTTCCGGATGATCTTCCTGGAACTCCACCAGATAGAGAGATCGATTTCGGGATTGATGTATTGCCAGATACGCAGCCAATATCTATTCCACCTTACAAGATGGCGCCAACAGAATTGAGAGAGTTAAAAGAACAATTGAAAGATCTATTAGAAAAGGGTTTCATTCGGCCAAGCGTGTCGCCTTGGGGCACATCGGTTCTTTTTGTGAGAAAGAAGGATGGATCGCTTCAGATGTGTATTGATTATCGACAGCTCAACAAGGTCACCATCAAAAACACATATCCATTGCCTCAGATAGATGATTTATTCGACCAATTGCAAGGTTCTAGGTTCGTCTCAAAGATTGATATACGGTCCGGGTATCACCAGTTGAAGATCAGGGAGCAGGATGTTCCTAAGATTGCATTCAGGACTCGTTATGGGCACTTTGAATTTTTGGTAATGTCTTTTGGGCTAACCAACGCCCCAGCCGCTTTTATGGATCTTATGAATCGAGTTTTCAAGCCGTTTCTTGACTCTTTTGTGATAGTCTTCATTGATGATATCCTTGTTTATTCGCGAAGTCGGGAAGATCATGCTAATCACCTCAGGGCAGTTCTGCAGACTCTTCATCAGCACCAGTTGTATGCAAAGTTTTCAAAATGTGAGTTTTGGCTAGAATCAGTCACCTTTTTGGGCCATGTCGTTTCTAGGGAAGGGATTCAGGTTGATCCCCAGAAGATCGCAGCGGTGAAGCAATTAAGTTTCAGTGGTCCGATGCTTGTGAAAAGAGTTTTCAGGAATTGAAATCGAGATTGACTTCGCCGCCAGTGTTGACCTTGCCAGAAGGTTCATAGGGGTTTATGGTTTATTATGATTCTTCGAGAGTTGGTTTGGGGTGTGTGTTGATGCAATGTGGTAAAGTTATAGCGTATGCTTCAAGGCAGCTCAAGAATCACGAGAAGAATTATCCGACGCATGATTTGGAGCTCGCAGCGGTTGTGTTTGCATTGAAAATCTGGAGGCATTATCTTTATGGGGTCCATGTGGAAGTATTCACAGACCACAAGAGTCTTCAATATTTATTCAAACAAAAGGATTTGAACTTAAGGCAACGGAGGTGGTTAGAATTGCTCAAGGATTATGATATGAATATTTTGTACCATCCAGGAAAGGCGAATGTGGTAGCCGACACTCTTAGTCGGAAATCCATGGGTGGCTTGGTCCATTTGGAAGCCGGTCAGAGGCTTTTAGCTCGGGAGGTTTATCAGTTGGCCAGTCTAGGGGTCTGTCTTTCGGCCTCAGATGAGGGGAATGTCGTGGTGCATAATGGAGCGGAGTCTTCGCTTGTAGTGGAAGTCAAGGGAAAGAAATTCAGGGATCCGACTTTGGCATAGTTAAGGGAAGCAATTTTGAATCACAAGACTTTAGCATTTTCAGTCGGCAATGATGACGGTGTTTTGCGAATGTGGATAATCTTCAGGAGAGAGTTATGGAAGAGGCTCACAATTCTAGGTACTCTGTGCACCCAGGTTCTACGAAAATGTATCGCGATCTTAAGGAGATTTTTTGGTGGAACGGTATGAAGAGGTGTGTGGCGGACCTTGTGGCTAGGTGTCTGAATTGTCAGCAAGTGAAGGCCGAGCATCAGAAGCCCGGTGGGTTGACGCAGCTTATGGAAATACCGATGTGAAAATGGGAAATGATCAATATGGGCTTTGTGGTAGGGTTACCCCGCACTCAGCGCAAGTTTGACTCAATTTGGGTAATAGTGGATCGACTCACGAAGTCAGCACATTTCTTGCCAGTCAAGTCCACCGATACTGTAGAACAGTACACTCAGTTGTATATCAAAGAAATAGTCAGACTCCATGGCACTCCAGTATCTATAATCTCGGATTGAGGGGCCCAGTTCACAGCTAACTTTTGGAGAAAATTTCAGCAAGGTTTGGGTACTCAGGTAAATCTCAGCATGACTTTCCACCATCAGACGCACGGTCAGGAGGATTGGACTATTCAGATGCTTGAAGATATGCTACGAGCTTGTGTATTGGATTTCAAGGGTAGCTGGGATAATCATTTTCCGCTTATAGAATTTGCTTACAATAACAGTTTCCATGCTAGTATTCAAATGGACCCATTTGAGGCATTGTATGGAAGGAGGTGTAGGTCTCCGATTGGATGGTTTGAGGTTGGTGAGGCGGAATTTCTAGGACCAGATATTGTGCACAAGGCTATGGAAAAAGTTAGAGTCATTCAGGAGAGGATAAAAACTGCTCAGAGTCGTCAGAAATCCTATGCGGACGTTTGTCGTAGAGATTTGGAGTTCCAAGTAGATGATTGGGTATTCTTGAAGGTGTATCCCATTAATGGAGTGATGCGGTTTGGGAAAAAGGGGAAATTGAGACCGAGGTATGTCGGGCCATATCGAATCGCTCAAAGGATAGGGCAAGTAGCGTATAGGCTGGAATTGCCCCCTGAAATGTCATTAATGCATCCAGCGTTTCATGTGTCCATGCTAAAGAAGGTAATTGGAGATCCATCTGCCATCGAGCCAATTGAGACCATTGAAATTAATGAAGAATTGTCATATGAAGAGGTTCTGGTTGCTATACTTGATAGGCAAGTTCGTAGATTGAGAAACAAAGAGATTGCTTCTATTAAAGTGTTATGGTGAAGTCAACAAGTTAAGGAAGCCACGTGGTAAGAGGAAAATGAAATGAAAGAGAAATATCCCCATTTATTTGAATAAGTCTAGTAGTGGTCGTGAGAACTTCCATCTCTAAGCAATTACACCTTTGTGTCAAATTTCGTGCAAGAACACTCCACTCTCCTAATTTCCTTACAATTGTGACTTCTCAATTTTGTGCCACCTTTGTGTATATTGTAGAATAGTAAATTATGTGCAACTCATATGATAGTTGAATGATATGCAAGTTTGTAGCATTAACAGAATTATGTATAGCCTGTTGAAGTGATTGAATTATATACAATTTGATGAGGTAACCGAATTATGTGCAAGTCGTTGGAGTAATTGAAAATGTGTAAAATTGGTTAACAATGTGTTTCGGGGGCTCTCTGACAGGTAGATAGGCCTAATTACAAAGGAAACTCTCGCAAAATTTTCAGAAAATATCGGAGTTAGTTAAAATTGGGGGTTAGCATATTGTGTTTTCAAAATAGTTCCCCGATCCTCATTCGAGGACAAATGATTTTAAGTGGGGGAGGATGTAAAGACCCGTAAAATTTCATGTCTAAAAACGATGCCCTGGTAGTTTTCCATGTTGTTATAACTGTAAAAATTCTTAAAAACGGACCTTTTTGAAGTAAAAAGTACCCCGGGACTTAAAAGATATAATTTTCCAGAAATGCGCGGATATGTGGTCCCCTATGCGATCGCAGATCAGGTATGCGGATCGCATAGTGGTCACATACCTGGACAGCCTGCTGTCCAATTTGAGGACAACTATGCGGCCCAAGATGCGATCGCAATTTGAGAATGCGGGCCGCATAGTTGTCGCATTCTTGCACCTTCATTTTTGCGGAGGAGGTTATGTGACACACTATGCGATCGCATAACAGGTATGCGGACCGCATAGTGGTCGCATACCTGGGCATACTGTTTTCTTTTTTGGCTCAGCTGATGGCCATTTATGCGACGGGAATGCGGACCACATAGCAGGAATGCGATCGCATTCCTGACCGCATTTCCTGCTTCGGGGCTTCTAATTTTTGATTTTAAAATCCGACCCTTAGTTTAACAAAATACCCCTCCCCTTCATTTTTAACACCTATCTGACTAAAATAAAGAGAAGGGAGACTGTGTTTAGTGAGAGAAAGTCTTCTTATTCATCAAAATGGTCCATCGTCTCTACTCATGCCTGGAAGTTTATCGAGTAGTCATCATCTTCTTCACTATAAGAGGTAAGTATTCATCCTATTTACCCAAACTCTCAGATTTTTGTTAATAATAAAACACACATAGGTTGGTTCTTGAGAATGAAAGTTGAGACCTTGCATGCATGTGAATGATCTTCCATAACCTCGTAAAGGGAAGCAAGTTAGAGTAATCTTTCACTAAAAAGGGTTTAGTTAATCTAAGGGATCACATAGTGTTTGATAAAATGTCCAAATGAATTCAAGATTCCTAATTCTGAGGTAAATGTGTCACATTGTGGACTAGATTGATGGTGCTAGACGGTTCGGTGAATTGTGATAGAAATTAAAGGGAATTCTGATTCGAGGTATGTATGGCTAACTTTAATATTTGTAGAGTCGCCTTGTTGGTGTCTGAACATTCGGTATGAATTCCTGGCTTATGAATATGTGAATTGGTTGTTCTAATGTGTAGAGACGTAAGGTTCTATTCTCTGATTGTCCTAGTTGATTGCTATGCCACCATGCTATATGAGATTGTGAAAGGTGATTTCATTGTGATTACTCTATCCTGTGCAAGGTTCGTTAAATGCTTGAATATGTTGGTATGAAAGAATGATAACAAACCCAAATGTGTGAATGTATCTAAGTGCTAAGGGATGTGTAGCAAGTGATGAAAAGGAGTTGTGGATTGATTTAATTGAACTAAATGACTATGGCAATATCGTATATGACTTATTGTTTGGCAAGGATTATTGTGGCTTTGATTTCATACGGATTGTTGGTTGTAATGAATTTATATTCTTGTTGATGAAATCCTTGTGATTGAATTGTGGGCTGTTATTATCGCTATGAAATGTGATTGTACGGTGGGATCGGGTTGCGCGCCGCAACAAGAGGAATAAGAATGATATGTGAGAAGTAATAAGGGTGGAATGTGATTGTCCGGTGGGATCGGGTTGCGCGCCGCAACAGAATGTAATAAGGCTGAAATGTGATTGTCCAGTTGGATCGGGTTGCGCGCCGCTACAGGAAGAAATAAGGGTGGATTTTTGAGAAGGAATAAGGGTGGAATATGATTGTGTTGAAATGAGAATCTGTGAAAATCTCATTTGTGATTCTCTGTATCCTTGTGCAATAACTGTTTGGTTTCGTTGACCTCCTTCTATCTGTGCATTTCTTGATTTTACTTAGAGTGAAGTTTGTTTATACATACTAGTAATATTCAATGGTACTAATGTCCCTTTTGCCGGAGGGCTACATCTTTTATATGGATGTAGGTTGTTCTATAGTAGGTAGCTCCGTCCGCTGTTAGTGGGTCCTCCTCTTCATCTCTTCAGCAGTTCTGGTGAGCCCCATTTCCTCTCGGGGCCGTGTGTGGACTATATCACTCTCTTTTGCTTATGTTGTAAAAGGTAAAGTCGGGGCCTTGTTGCCGGCAGGTTTATGTGAATTTCCTATTACTCTTAGAGGCTTCGTAGACACTGTGTGGGTTGTATACATGTATTTTGGGTAGTAGTTGTGTTCTGTCGAAATCGTGGTCCGTATTGGAAAAGTTGTATGTATTATATACGTTTTTGGATTATCAAATGTTGAAGGTTAAAAGAGGAAATGAACTTATGTTGTAAATCGTACTTTGAACTTAAATTGGCTAATTCATATGGAATAATGTATATTGTAGACATGGGCAACGCGTTGGGTAGGAAAGGCAAACCAGGTCCGCCTGACCGGGATCATTCGGTTAGGCGCCGATCTTGTCCTTCGATTTTGGGGCGCAACACTAATCCATACCGAGAATATCCTCAAAATCCACCATATCGAACAACATGAGATCAACTATAATTTCAAAATTTTTAATAGTAATTACACACGACGGGTACACCTGATCAACTACTATAGAATCCCCAACCAGTATAGACAGAGAAACAGGAATATCAAAAGAATCACGAGGCATACTCAAGTGCAAATATGAAGACACATAAAAAAATGTAGAACCCGGATTAGACAACAGCGAAGCATCTCTGTGACACATTCAGATAATACTTTTAAAAACTACATCAGATGACTCTGCCTTAGTCCAACCCGAGAATGCATAACAATGAGGCTGAACCCCATCAGTCTGTCTTCCACCTCAAAGATGACATCTATCTGGATGACCTCATCCTCTAGCTGACTGGCCTCTACCCTTAACTGGATGACCCACACCTTTAGCTGGCTGAGCGGGTGGTGGTCGGTACTAGAATCATGGCACGAGTACCCTAATATGGCATACTACTCTACGATCGAGGACAAAACCTCGCGACATACCTGAAATTCCTACACATGTAGAAACCTTCTACTAACGTGGTTGTTGAACCTGAAGTTTTCCTTGACGATCTAAATAACCACCATGGTAACTTTGTATCGGAGATACACTAATTGGAGTTGAAGGTGATATGGATGCTAGCTCCTCGGAATAAGGTCCAAAAGATTTATGGCCACCTGATGCACCATGCAATACTTGGAGTTCTGACTGAACTTGCCAGATAGTATGGCTTTACCTATTTGATCTTTTCCTCCAAATGAGGCACCACTGAAACCACCATAATGACGAGGCTTTTTACCAAATGTCGCTTCTCTCCCCTGGATTTGAATGCACTCAATCCTCCTATCAATCTCCACTACCTGAGTGAAAGAAGTTTTAGTCTTGACCCCTCTCGCCATCTAAAGTCTGAAATCATAGGCAAGATCAACTATGAACCTCCATACCTTCTCTCTCTAAGTAGGGATCAATATAGATGCATGACGAGACAAATCAACAAATCTCGTCTCATACTAGGTGACCCTCTTTCTACCCTACTGAAGACACTCAAGATGGCTACATCGCTCATCTCTCTAAGTGAGTAGGATGAACTTCCTAAAGAACAACTGCGAAAACTGAGCCCATGCAAGAGGAGGTGATCCTGCTGGTCTACCTGTCTCATAAATCTGCCACCACCTCTTGGCTGAACCATGCATCTAAAAGATGGTGAAATCTACTCCATTGGACTCAACTAGTTCCAAATTGCACAGAATCTCATGACAACAGTCCAATAAGTCCTGGGAATCCTCCGAAGATGCACCGCTAAAGTGAGGAAAAAACTTTTGGAACTTGTTCATCCTCTTCAGCTCATCAACTGACATAATGGGCCTAGCTTCAGGTTGTGCGGCAATAATAGATTGAACTTTCCCAACTGGTAACAGTTCTAGGGTCTGATATCCCTGAGCCTTCTACTTTGGTGTATGATTCGAAGGAGTTTGAACTGCTCCCTCAGCCTGAGAGATAGCAGGTTCCACTGGAAACACACCGGCCTAAGACATACTTTCCATAAGGCCCATCATATAGACCAAGGCGTCCGGAAGTACTGGAGTAGTAATAAACCCCTCTAGGACCTGTGCTGGTCCTACTGTCTCTACCTGAACTGAAATCTTATCCTCTAAATCCATCTGAGGTTCACCTAGCGCTGCTTTAACATAAGCGTGAGTAATTGCAGGTATTGTTTGCATGTTCCCTAGGTTGGGCTCTGGCTCTACCCCTGCCTCAGCCTCTACCTCAGTCTTTGTCCCTCGTAGCAGCTACAACCTGGGGCTCTGGCTCCTAAAGCATATGTCATCACCATTTGTGATAAAACTGGCGTTTATGATAGTTTACGACATGTCAAAGTTGATAAAATAGAGATGCCTAAAGAATTGTACCGGTTGGCCAATTGAAGTTTACGGTTGCTAGATACTGGGTATTGAGGAACCATGGTTTAGAATGCCACTGAATCCTCATTTGTGGATGAAGTGAAGTCACACAATTCAACGATACAGTCTTGGTGAAAATAAGAGAAAGAATTCCTTTTTAGAAGAAGCAACTATTCAAGTTATCTTAGGACGTAGTCCTTGAATATAAGGACCGATAGTGTGTGCCTGATGTTAGGGGGCTCCGAAGACAGATCATGGCGGAGATTCACAAATCCCGATATTCTATTCATCTGGCATTAACCAAGATGTATCATGATCTTCAAAAGCTATACTGGTAGAACCACATGAAGAGGAACATTGCCAAATACGCCTCTCAGTGAGAATCAACATGATTCTATATGGGTTATTGTGGATAAACTCAACAAATCAACTCATATATTGCCTATCATGAATACCTTTTCAGCTGATGATTATGCTAAGATATATATGAAGGAAATAGTTTGACTTCATGGAGTTCCAATTTTTTTTATATCAGACGGAGTTCCCAGTTTACAACTAACTTCTAAAGATATTTTCAAGAAGGTTTGGGTACAGGAATCAATCATAACATAGCCTTTCATTCGCAAACGGACGTCCAAACTGAGTGCACTATTCGAGCACTCGAGGACATGTTGTGAGCATGTGTACTAGATTTTAAGGGGAGTTGGGAAAATCGTCTACCACTCATCGAGTTTGCTTACAAGAACATCTACCATGCTAGAATTCAAATGGCACTGTATGGAGCTCAATACGGACGGAAGTGCATATCTCCTATCGGTTTGTTCGAGGTTGGTGAAACAAAATTGTTAGGTCGTGACTTGGCCTACAAGCTATAGAGAAAGTGAAAACAATTCAGGATAAATATTGACTACTCAAGGAAAATCGAAATCCTACTCGGATAACTGAAATCGAGACTTAGAGTTTGATGTAAGGGACTGGGTATTTCTAAAGATATCTCCTATGAAAGGTGTGATGATATTTGGCAAGAAAGGAAAACTCAAACCTCGCTATATCAGATTATTCAGAGAATCGGTCTAGTGGCTTATAAGATTCAGGTTCCCTTGCAATTGGGAGCAGTGCATCTAGTATTTCATGTGTCCATGCTTCGTAAATGCTTGAGTGACCCATCCCACGTTACGCCCATTGAAGATGTCTAAGTCACACAAGATCTATCTTATGAAGAAATTCCGGTAACTATTCTAGATTGCCAAATTCGTAAGTTGCAAATCAAAGAGGTGACATCAATAAATGTACTTTGGAGAAATAATAATGTAGAAGAAATGACATGGGAGGCCAAAGAAGATATGATCCAAAAACACTCATTAGTTTCAGACTATGGAAAATAACATTGAGACCAATATAGCAGACACGACTCAAAATACCGTGGAGGAAAACTAAAGAATTTTGAGAGATTGACCGCGATCCAACATGCGAGGACAAATATTCCAAAGTGGAGGGGAGGATGATGTTACACCCCGCACATGAAGTCGAAAATTAATGAGTTTTAGCACAACAAGCCGGTGACATGCTAGTGGATAAAAAGGGGATTACATTTCCCTATATTGTGCCAGCCACCCCGCCGAGCACAGTGGCCAGTGCGGGGTGACCCGTGTGGCACTTGGGGTGGTGGAGCTTCTAGACGAGATATAAAAGCAACATAGATTTCTTCTTCATGAGGCTACAACATTATCAGCTTTAGCACCCAAAAATGCTCTCAAGTTTTCTAAGAATTCCTTAAACGATTTAGGGCCAGAATCAAAAGCGAACTTGGTGAATTAAAGTAAAGAGGCTCGTGATCATCACTGTGTGATCTATATTCTTGTAAAACTGATTTTGGAGATTTTCTTGGAACTGAAGATAATCGCCGTAGAAGTGTAAGAATCCAGGAGGCGTAGTTAGTTCTTCAAAAGGGGTATGTAAGGCACCTTTCTTTCATTGGCATGTCTGGATATATAAGTGTTCCCTTTTGAATAATCCTCCTTTTATAAGACTGAACTATCCTAAGCCTTTCTTGATAGTGATGTTCATGTTCTTATTCATTATTTACCAGCGACATTTTCTTTCAAGTTTGAGATATTCCCGGATGGTATCGCGAGGTCATGAAATGTAATTTACTCTGAGTCTTACCTTGATATCTCTTGAAATTGGCCTTGCATTGCGCGCGCACACACACACACACAAACACACACACACACAACACACACACACACACACACATATATATATATATATCGATCCACACTATAGTCGGTCGGGTACGATACTTATTGTGCAAGAACTGATCAGTTAGGTATGATGAGACATGACGTGAAGTATTTACTGAGCCCTTGTGTGGACGGGTACAATCTATTCCTATACGAGGACGGATATGGAATGAAGTGATATGAAACATTACCGAGTCCTCTTGAGGCTGGGCACAACCAAGACCTCCTAAGGTCGGATACAAGGTGATGATGACATAAGACTTCACCGAGTCCTCTTCGAGTCCGCGTACAATATGAGATTGTATGCCACAAAGAGTGGTTAATTTATGTTACATTATATTAAAAATTTAATGCATATCCCCCTTGAGTGGCTTAATTTTTACAAAACTTGCATACATTCATGATTCATGGTTACTACGGTGCACGCCCCAGCTGGCTTGTTTTCGGTGACCATGTTGAAATTGAGCATTCAATGTCTTATGTTATGCTTTTGGTTTACATATATTATCAGCTTTACATAGTCAGTACATCTTTCATATTGACGCCTCTTTCTTTTGGATGTTGTGTCCATGCCCACAAGTATAGATTGACCCAGTGACGTCTCTCCCCAGTAGGGTGTACATTTTAGTGGTTGGTTGTCGCACTCTACTTCTTCGGAGTAGCTGTACAGAAGTCGATATGTACCGAAGCATATGTTTTTGTTATTTTGGGTATGGTGGGGCCTTGTCCCGACCAAGTTGTATATTATGGTACACTTAAAGGCTTGTAGACTATTGTCTGGCGTGTATATGAATATTTGTTATGACTCTATTGGCAACAATGTTTTTTTGTGTGTGTGTGTGTGTATATATAATATTGAATGTTTCTTCCATAATAAGTTGTGATAAATTTTACTTTTTGGTGTTATCTTGAGAGGCCTTGTTGGCCTAGATTTCATTTTGAAGGGTGTAAGTATGGACGTTGGTTCGCACGGGCCTTGGGGCGTCGTGTGTCGGTTGCGCTTCCCGATGTTGGGGTGTGATATATGGCAGCTAATGACTGGAATGCTAAATTATTCCATGCTTATCCTCGAACTCTGTAGCCCGTTAGCTCCAAAATCAGTACGGAAGGTACAAAAGTATAGTATGAGTACAACCGACCATATGTACTCAGTAAGTATCAAGACTAACCTCAACAAAGTAGTGGTAAGGTTTAGTCAAAATATACTTATTTTATATAATATGTGCAGCTCATGAGCATATAAAAGAATAGAGAAATAACCAAGAAATATATCAATAATAAGGTGCACAATAAAGGAATATGGTTACAAGCTTGCTTTTCTAAATAATTAGATCAAATCATATACAAATGCATCAAATCCTCATATAAAGGAGTTTTGCACCAAGTAGCTTTAACTCGAATACTTTTACCTAAATTTAGAGTGTTTATGCATGATAAAGACCAAATTTAACATTAATTTTCAAATAGAACTTATATAAATGCTAACTTACATGAGTCTAAAATGCTTATGCATGATGAAAAATCAACATGTAATTCTATCTGACACCCTCCAAGTGTCCAATAATTCACTAACAAGTCACATGCATATTAAAAATACATGAATACACATATGTCAATGATATACATGAATACTACATGAATCTAGAATTTCAATGAATGCTCAAGACTCAAGCAAAATTAATATCCAGCATATCGCATGTGCTCCAACATATACAACACATACCATGTGCTCAAACACGATACGTGTATCGCCTGCGCTTACAGGGCCCAAGGTAACATATGTGATCACCTGACTCTAAAGAGACGGATCATATCCAAGTGCCACATGAAAACTCACCCTGCCATAATAATATCAATTGCACAAACAACTTACGTATCAAAATCATCTCAACTGTACGGACAACTCACGTACCATGATCATTTCAACCGCATGGACAACTCACATGCCATAATTTCAATCCATATAAGAGAATCATGTGCAAGAATGTACACATATGAGTAAGAGATAAGCATGTATGATGCATATGGACAGAGAAATAACCATGCAGGTAAATATGCATTTGTACAAGAGATGATATCATATGTGTAACGAATGACTACAACTTCGGCATATAATCCATCAGACAAATTATCATCATGTCCAAATAAAGCATCAATATCCTAGACATGATCTCTTGCATGAATAAGAAAGTCAAATAGTCATACAAATAATTTAAAATTTATTATGAGTAAAGCATGTATCAATCAAGGCATATATAAGCCTAAAATATATCCCAAGCATGGTATAACAATAATTTCGCATATACACTCATTACCTTGCATATACGTTACCCTCAAATACATAGCATGTAACATCTAATTCTATTTTAGAAAATATTACCTCAAGTAGAGGTTAAACAAGATACTTACCTTATCTTTAACTAGCTTTATTCTTCAAAATCCGCCTTTTCTAGCTCCAAATCCATCAAACAAGCCCAATCTAACCCAAAAATGTTGAAGAAGTCAAATAAAGCTCTAAAAATCAATTTCAAATGACAAGGCTTCGATCTTTAACAAAATCTCGAGAGTCAATAAAAGTCAATCGAGGTCCACATGGTCAATCCCAAAATAAAAGTCAAATTTCGTTGACCTATAACCTCACGAGTCTAAATATGTTTAGTTTCAAATTTTGAGTCCAAATCGATGTTCGATATCTTAAAATTCACTTTCGTACGTTTTGGTTCAAAGTTTATTTTTTCCTCTTTTGAATCCTTGATTCTAAGAAAAACCCATTGATATATTCATGTTAAAATCATAAATTTGAGTGAGAATCTCTTTATCCCATTGTTTTAGGAGAAAATCGTTCAATAAATTGTGACGACCCGACATGTCGTTTTGAGTCCTAGCTTTAACTCAGTATTCTAAGACATCCGATAGCTTCACTTTATCGATTTGCGTGCGTGATCCGTATCATTTTTCAGAAATGTTTTACCTAAAATTTTGAAGAAAATGAATTTTTTGACTTAAAAGAGGTTAGAGTTTTCCACCGTAAACATTTTTAATAAATGACCTCAGATCGGTATTTTGGCGATTCTGATAGATTTGTATGATATTTTCGGACTTGTACGCATATTTGGTTGGGGTCCGGGGTGACCCGAGCTTATTTCGAGACACCGAAATCAAAAATTATGAAAATGAGTTTTAAAGTTAAAAATTCTTGAGTTTTTATGATCGATCCTTGTTATTTTGGATTACTTTTATGATTTGAGTTAACGAGCAAATTTATAGGACATTATTACACTTATGTGCATGTTTTGTTTGGAGCTCGAGGGGCTCGGCTAAGTTTTGGGTTCATTGCGGATGAGTTTGGAATAGCTGATGCAGAGATGTTGTTGGTGTCAACTTGCAGTCCTCGTAAATGCGAGAATACTACTCGCAAATGCGAGCCTCACTTTTGCATGTGACTGCTTGCAATTGTGAAGGGAGCTGAGGAATTGGCACTTCGAAAATGCGATGTTTTGATTGCAAATGGGGACTGTGGGAGCTCCGCAAATGCGATATACCTGTCGCGATTTCCATTCTTGGGAAGGCTGGCCAGCTTCGCAAATGCGCATGAGGGGAAATCGCAAATGCGGAAATTGTTTCGCAATTGTAATTTTTTGGGGCATGTTGCACTGGTCGCTTTTGCGATCAGTGTTTCGCAAATGCAGGCTTCGCAATTGCGATACCTGCAGTTAGGTAAAAGAGGAAAAAATCGGGACTTAGCTTATTTTACTTCACTTTTCAACCCTAAACATTGTAGAGGCGATTTTTGAAGAACTTTCTTCCCAAATTCATTGATAAGTATCTCTAACTAATTTTCAATCAATTTCAATTACTTTCATGAGTTTTTAACATCCAATTTGAGAATTTCATGTTAAAAATAGAGATTGTGAGTAAAATTTAGGAATTTTGTAAAATTGAGATTTAGATCTCAAGTTGAGGCCAGATTTAAAAAAAGTCATATAACCAAGCTCGGGAGTGAATGGGTAATCGGTTTTTGGTCAGAATCTCGAGTTTTGACCAAGCAAGCTCGGGGTTGACTTTATTGACTTTTTCAATTTAGCTAAAGATTGAACCTTTTTTATTCATGGGTAGTTTCTAAAGCTTGTTTTGAATTGTTTGAACGATATTTGACTTGATTTGATTGGCTTAGAGGCATGTTCTAAAGGAAAAGTCGTGGTTGATTGTCGACTTATTTCCGAAATAGGTAAGTGTCTTGCCTAGCTTTGTTGAGGGTAATTTTTTAATAAAATAATATTGCTTGCTACATGCGGGGGTGATGTATATACGAGGTGACAAGCTTATATGCATGTGCCAGGATTTCCATGCTCGAGATAGAATATACGATTCCTTGTACCTTGTAGGACTATGTTGTGATTATATTGCCTCATGTTTTACTTGACTTGTCACGACCCAAAACCTATGGGTTGTGATGGCGCCGGACACACTGTCAGGCAAGCCAATCCCTGAACCAGTTCAAACAACTTCCTGCTTACACTTTCAAAATCATGTCTTTTCCTGCATTTATAATCAAATAATAAAGCAAATGCTCGTAAACTAAATACGACGGATAATCCACTTAATGAAGTACAAGAAATACCAACACTTTTCCAGAACCCGGTGACACAAGTACATGAGCAATTTCTAAGAATTTATACAACTATACAACTCTTGTCCGAGAATTTAAATTGGACAAAGGTAATAAAGACAAAAGCGTAGGGACATAGAAGGGAGACTCTGCCTGCTGCGGAACGCCACGGAACAATGCAACCTGAGTAAGTCTCCGAATAAATCACTGNGAGAGGTCGACTCGATACTCACTAAGGTCCAACAGTAATAGTATAAAACAGGATATAAGGAGAGCAGTAGACATGTAAATAGTGCACCACAATTGTGAAGAGAATACAGAATTTCCAAGTAAATATTGAAAGCAGTAACAACTCACCTGTCTCTTTCCCCAAACATCTGTCAAATCATTAATCAGGAAAACGGTACCAAACAGTCATGCGCACACAGGAGTAAGACAACCGGTCGGAGTCATAAGGAAGAATAGCTATGCAATGCAGGGGATCGACCGGCACGTACCAAGAGTGCATGCTTACAATGTAATCATATCAAGAACAGCTATGCACTGCCGGGGATCGACCGGCCTGTACCAAGAGTGCATGCTTACCAATAATCATGCATACGCACTGCCGGGGATCGACCGGCCCGTACCAAGAGTGCGTCTATCAATGTAATCATATCATATCATAGCATAACTTCGTCCATGCACTGTCGGGGATCGACCGGCCCGTACCAAGAGTGCATTCTTAATTAGTTCCCTATGCACTGCCGGGGATCGACCGGCCCGTACCAAGAGTGCACGATAAATCTGCCGTGGCATACGGCCCGCTCCCATAAGAGTGAAGGAAGTTACATATCGCTCGCGGGATGTAAATTACGAAGCGACAATATGCGCACACAAAATGTAAAGTTCATTTCACCACAATCCTTTCCCATTATTTAAGTAAATGAAAGCTCGGGAAAACAATAATATCTTACATGAGTACAAAACTTATAAGTCATTTATTTTCCTTTCATAATACTTTCCATAAATAATTTCTTTCATATTACTTCCCGTAAGTCAATTCATTTCATAATAATTTTTCGTGAAAACAATTTTCCTTCCATATTACTTTAAAATCCATAAATCTCAGAGAAACAAAACCACATAACAGGATATTATAACATACATATAATTCATTACAAGAAGTATACAAGGCATGATGTGGGGCCTAACTACCCGGACATAACAATAGTAGCCGCTACGTACGGACCCTCGTCACTTGGTACGTATGTAGCCCCAGCAAACAATTACATATAGCATGTAGAACACCTAAGGGGACAATTCCCTCTTACAAGGTTAGAAAGGAGACTCACCTCGCTCCGAAGATTCATCACCAGCTTCCAATCCTGTACGACTACTAAAATGGATGCGCAACGCTCCCAAACTCTTGATGCTTGATGAAAATCACCCTTTGAAATCCTCCAAAATCGCCCCAACCAAGTGAAGGAATTGATGAAATGGCCAAAATCCCGTTTTTTTAAACATTCTGCCCAGATATTTACTCAGTGAGATCGCGGAAAATGCTTCGCGATCGCGGAGTACAATTTTCCAGCCCAAAATTTGCTCTTCGCGATCGCGGAGAACAATTGCCCAGCCTGCCCGGACAGCCTCCAGTAGAATAGTCATAACGTTTTGCACAAAATTCCAAATGACAAATGGTTAAATATTATGAAAACTAGACTTAAATATATATAACTTTTATGTGTTGGTCATCTACCATATCCTTATAGATTTCGATATATAAGCTTACAAAGTCAGCCCTGTGCAACACAAATTTGTTCTTCATCTTCCCGGACACCCTGTAGTGTAATAGCCATATCTTTTTATACACAAATCCAAATTCTAAATGGTTTATATTTATAGACACTAGACACAAAGGACTACAACTTTAGTTTTTACATAATCTAAATATTCTTTATAGATTGTGAGATATCAGCCTCTGAAGTCGAGTCAGTGCAGCAGAACATTTCTTCTATGCGATCACACATGCCTTTTTCCAGCTCCCTCCAAATCTTTCTCCGCGATCGCACATACCAAAAATCACCCCTCTCATTTTCTCCTCCGCGATCACACTACAAGGGATGCGATCGCACAGCACACCAGAAACATCAGATGACAACAATAACAAAGTAGAGAAAAATGGCCCGAAACCACCCCGAAACACACCCGAGGTCCCCGGGACCCCGTCCAAATCACACGACTCAGTCCCATAACACCCCACGAACTTGATCGAGGCTTCAAATCACATCAAACCACGCTGAAATCATGAATCGCACTAAAATTTAACTTTATGAACTTTGAAAATTCTAACTTTCACATCCGATGCCGAAACCTATCAAATCACGTCCGATTGACCTCAAATTTTGCACACAAGTCATATTCGATATTATGGACCTGCTCCAACTTTCGGAATTGGAATCCGACCCCGATATCAAAAAGTCAAACTCTCAGTCAAACTTCTCAAAAACCTTCAAATTTCTATCTTTAGCCAAATGACTTCAAAATGACCTCCGGACATCCGAATTCACTTCCGATCACGCTCCCAACTCCAGAATCACCATACGGAGCTATTCCCAGACTCGGAATCCCAAACGGACATCAATATCATTGATATGAGATTCTAGCCAAACTTAGGAAATTTCTTCAAAAAATGCTGACTTCCACAATATACACCGAAACGCTCTCGGGTTATCCAAATCATGTTCCGGACATACGCCCAAGTCCGAAATCACCATATGAACCTGTTGGAACCTTAGGATCCTAATTTCGAGGTCGTTTATTCAAAATTTGAGTCTTACTTAATTTCTTCAACTTAAGGCTTCTGAAATGAGAATTTTCCTTTCAATTTAACTCTGACAATACACACAAGTCACAATACCCGAAATGAAGCTGTTCATGACTCCCAACTGCTGAACGACGCACTGGATCTCAAAACGACCGGTTGGGTCGTTACATGACTGCTATAATAATATGGATATGAATATGAATATGAATTCCAACACTAGAATCCATGATTTAGCTTGTCATAACTAGATTAAATTTGATGGCCACTTGTGAAAAAATTGATATGCTAAATTTGATCATCACTATACCTAATCACAATTACATGTCTATAACCACAGTTCTGAGGTACTTGGGTTCCATACTTATGTTGAAAAGCATGTTTGAGTTTTATCGAGATACTTGAACAATAAGGTTCTTGAGGTTTATTTAATTGTTATTGGCTCGAGATCTATGAGTGATGTTCACGTGGTATATTTGTTAAACCACTCTTCCTAATGTTATCCGTGCTTCTTACCTTGTTTGTCAAAAATATACATGTGCTTGGTGAGAAAGAGTGTAAAGTACGAAGGGTGATGCGGTGCCATTACACATATATTATCATGCGAGGAAGAGTATAAAGCACGAAGGGTGATGTTATGCTATTGCATATTTATTATCATGTGAGGAAGAGTGTAAAGAAAAAAGGGTGATGTTGTGCAATTTCATATACATTATTATGCAAGGATAATGTTGTGCCATTATTTTACATTATCACGTGAGAAAGATTGTAAAGCACAAAGGGTGATGTCGTGCTATTTCATTTACATTATCATGTGAGGAAGAGAGTAAAGAACAAAGGGTGATGCCATGTGTGACGTCCCCTCCAGGGCCCGACCACCTAAGGTATTGTTCCACCTTGGCCCAGCGCTCACCCCTCTGCAGCGACAGCCACTTGGGATCGAACCTGGCACCTAAGGCTTTTTTCTCCCCTGAAGGGCATTGCTTTAGAAGTTTCTGAAGACATAAACAATCTCTGTAGCCTTGGTTTTAAAGGAAAATACCTTTGGACCTTGGTTGGAACTTTTCTAGCATCATTTTTCCATCTAGAAGCCCCACAAACTTTGCATTTATTAACATTCTTATTAGCAAACTCTTTCCTAAAGAGCATGCAATCGTTAGGACAAGCATGAATTTTTTCATACTTTAAGCCCAAGCCTTCAGCTATCTTTTTGGTCTCATAGAAAGAAGGAGGCAATTTTTCTCCTTAAGGAAGCGCATCTTTCAATAGTCCAAGCAAAGAATTAAAAGATTCATTTGACCATTTGAACGTGCATTTTATGCGATACATATGCAGCAAAAATGACAGTTTGCTAAACTTCTTATATCCAGGATATAGTTCTTCATTTGCCTCCTTCATGAGCCGTTCAAACTTATCCACCTATGGATGAGGTTGATTTCCATATGGATGAGCAGTATTCTCTTGTACGTTTTGCTCCATGCCACCGCTTTCACTAATGTCAGTATTCATGAATTGTGTAAAACCTCCAAATGCATCATGTATCATTCCTCGCATATCATCGCCCCTTAAAGTTGACTGGCTGCGGTTATTTTCTCCAGCATTGTATGATACCACCAAGTATCATATGATGGTATAATATCATTAATCACAAGATGATCATATGCTGTAGCCCGATTTACTTGATGGATAAGCACACACTCTGTACAAGGACATGCAATTTTTTCTCTGCGTTTTTTCATAAAAGGCACGATTTAAAAAATCTTCTACTCCCTCCAAATATTCTTTACTAGCTCTATCACAATACATCCATTCTTTATTTCTAGGATTGTCCATGACGATCAAGATATTTCTTTCTTTTCTATAATTACTGCAGAAGCTAAAAATTTGTTAGTAAAAAGGAGAAATTAATCAAAAAGGTAGTTCAAAATAAAATAATCATCCTATCAGTAGGTAATTCTATGCTCAAAGATATCATTTTAACGGTTGAAACTATCAAACATAAATCTATTAAAACTATCATTTTAACAATTAAACTATTAAACAGTTAAACGATCTCTAATTTCTTCTATGATTTTCACATATTGGTTCAATTTTCTCTTAGAATAGGATTATTAATCTTATAAATTACACTTCTTCTATGGTTTTCATATATTGGTTCATAAATCTTTTAAACATAGAATTATTAAACTTATATTTTATAGAAGAACCATACATCATATATTTTAAAATTTTCAAAACTTATTACTCATGTTTGCTGAATTTCCAGATATATACTCCATTTTTACCAATTTGTTTTTAGCTATTTTGCTTATTGAGCGTAAGTTTAACTAGTTCTAAGATAAATGGAATATAAGTTAGTTTATATATTAAAAGTATACAATTATAAATTAAAAAGGCCAATATAATTGCGATGAAATCATCCATATAAAGCTTAAGTTAAAGACTACTTAAACCAAATATGACAAGAAAGAGACAGATTAAATAAACTTAAAAAATTCAACAAATTATGCAAAGCCTAAAAGGGTGTGGACTTTTTTAACAATAAGAGGATGATTGCAGTGACATGTGGCTACTACATGAGGGCTAAATCGATATGGAATATTTTGCTATTTATAAACAGATCATAGTCATCATAGAACAAACATGTAAAATGAGAAAGAAATTTAGCCAAAAATAACTTGCCAATTTTCACCATAATGGTTCAGAAACTTTTTAATAATGGAATTATTAAACTTATATATTATACAAATATTTTAAGGATGGACATTCTGTAAACCAATTAACATACAGACTTTGGCAAAAGAAAAAGGGCACAATGGAAACAATGTGGAGTAAATTCTCAATGTGATGCAATAGTATAACAGCCCATGATGGATTTCATGAAAGGAAAGGATTCAATAGGAGGCTAAACGAACTTCTGGCCAAAAGCAATGCATTTGTAAACTACAGGACTTTGGAGTAACCTTTTTATCTTGTTGCACAAGTGATGTTACTGTGTCCATGAATTACCACTGGAAGGGTTATCGTTGTCACGACCCAAAATCCCACCTTCAGGTCGTGATGGCGCCTAACATGCACCCGCTAGACAAGCCAACGTGTTAACCGAATTGATTTATTATCCAGTAAAAGTAATAAACACTAACTAGATAATTGTGATAAAAATGTGGAAGCTTAACAAAATCTAAATAACAATAGCCAATAACGAAGAAATCCCTTTAAGTACAAAACCCAGGAGTGGATTCACAATCTCACGAACCAGTCTAAGATTTAGCTAAAGACAATAGCTTGAAATAAAATGATATATCTGTCTGGAAATACATAGATGACAGAATGAAAGATAGACAGTGACGCTGAGATCCACGAACGCCTACGGAACTACCTCGGTGTCGTCTGAAATGGACTGAAGGAATACTCCATCTAACGATGTCCACCGGGTCCGGCTGCGTAATCTGTACAACATAAAGAAGTGCATGTGTAGCATCAGTACAACCGACCCCATGTATTGTGTAAGTGCCGAGCCTAACCTCGGCGAAGTAGTGACGAGGCTAGACACGACAACAACAATTTACCTGTACAGTTCTATAATATCAACCAAAGAAAAGGGCAAGAAATAAGCAGTTAAGCATGGTAATACTGGGACAAGTGATGGGGTAACAAGTGAGAAGAGACTGTGAAAAACTGAACAAACAATAATGCAAAAGAATCAAGTCAGCAGGACATAATAACTCAAACAAGAATGTACACGGCATCACCCTTCGTGCTTTTACTCTCATCCTCACAATGCAAAGCGTAAATGAAAGAAATATAAATAATGGCACGGCATCACCCTTCGTGCTTTTACTCTCGTCCTCACAATGCAATGTATAAATGAAAGCAATATAAATAATGGCACGGCATCACCCTTCGTGCTTTTACTCTTGTCCTCACTATGCAATGTATAGATAAAAGCAATGTAAAACATGGCACGACATCACCATTCGTGCTTTTACTCTCTTCCTCACCATGCAATGTATAGATAAAAGCAATGTAAAACATGGCACGGCATCACCCTTCGTGCTTTTACTCTCTTCCTCACCATGCAATGTATGAAATGAATGAGATGAATACACGACATCACCCTTCGTGCTTTACACTCTTCCTCACCCAAATCAACAACAAATGACAACTTGGCAAGGAATTTAACAACATGGAATACAATTCAAAACCACCCAGCAAGGGGAAAACATCAACCAATATAATAACAATGCCCGGCAAGGGACCCAGCTATAACAAATCTCTTACAAGTATATAACCTAACGAATTGAGTCCTCGACTGAAATATCATATCACAAGTACTTAACGGATAATCTCAGCAATTCAACAATTTTCCAAAGGAAGCTACTTCAAAACACAATAAACATCAGAATAATAACAGGTAATTCACCAAATTAGACTCACGGGCATGCTTGACAAAAATTGCCTAGGTACTCGTCACCTCACCTATACCTTGAACATGATAATACAAGTAGCACATATGACTCAACACCTAATCCCTCACTAAAGTTAGGCCAAACACTTACCTCGGCTCCAAAAATGCAAATCAAGCCTCTAGCACTGCTTTTCTCTCAAATCCAACTCCGAAACGATAGTATCTAAGCATAATCGACTCAATAATATTAATAATGACTCAATAATTCAATCCCAAAGTCTAATTATACATTTCCCATCATTCTTCCAAAAAAACCAAAATTTGACCCCGGGCCCGCTCGATCCAAACACGAGTTTCGGACCAAAACCCGATCACCCATTCCCCCACGAGCCCGAATACAATTGTTTTGAAATCCGACCCCAAAACGAGGTTGAATTCCCAAAAATTCCAAAAGCCCTAACTCTACCCAAAACCCCCAATTTCTAACCTTAATCTCATGTTTTTAGACCTAGATTCTAGTGATTGATGAAGAAAAATGGAAGAAATTAGAGTTAGAATCACTTACCCAAGTGGTTATGGTGGAGAAATGGCTTGAAGGTCGACTATGGGGTTTGGAGAAGAAGGGGAAGGTGAAAAATGTGAAGAATCCCGTAATGGGTTCTGTTTTTGAGTAATAAAATACCTGGGCAAAATTTACCCTGTGCGTTCACAGCACATGCACCGCGTTCGCACAGGGTCCCCTAAAATACCCTCCGCGATTGCGGGACCCCAGCCGCGTTCGCACAAGCCAAATACCCCCCAGCCACCTGACTCTCCTAACCCTATGCGTTCGCGACCACCCTGGAGCATTCACACAGGGGACCCTGCCCTCTCTCCGCGATCGCGACCTTTAGCGTGCGATCGCACTGACCAATTTGACCCCTGACCCTAGACCCCACGATTACTCTGTGCGATTGCATGGACTCTAGTGCGTTCGCATAGAGTAACTTTCCAAACACCAGAAAACAGCAAATGCACTAGATTTTTCTAACCTTTTTGCACCCCGACACCTACCCGAAACTCACCCGAGCCCTCGGGGCTCAAAACCAAATACACACACGACTTCAAAATTATCCTACGGACTTATTCAAGTAATTAAACCTCCAAAATAACATCAACACAATGAATTAAACTCCAAAATCCATAGAATTTTCTCAAACTTCATAAACTATCAATTCTTCCATTTTTTATCCGAAACATGTCAAATCAAGTCCGTTTCTTACCAAATTTTACGGATAACTCATATAATATATATTGAACCTGTTCCGGGCTCCGGAACCATAATACAGGCCCGGTAACACGGGTTTCACATCAAAATTCATTTTCAAAAGACTTTATTATTTTCAGAAAACAATTTTCTTTAAAAATTCATTTCTCGGACTTGGGACCTCGGAATTCGATTCTGGGCATACGCCCAAGTCCCAAATTTTCCTACGGACCCTCCGGGACCGTCAAATCACGGGTCTGGGTCCGGATTCGTTTACCAAAAATGTTGACCAAAGTCAACTTTAATCAATTAATTATTATAAATTCAACTTTTTATCAAGTTTTCACATAAAGGCTTCCCGGCTACACGCCCGGGCTGCGCACGCACATCGAGGTGAGATTAACGGAGGCTTTCGGGGCTTCGGAACACAGATTTAGTTAAATTTACACAGGATGACCTTTTGGGTCATCACAATCTCCACCTCTAAAACAAACGTTCATCCTCAAACGGACATAGAAAGATACTTGAATCAGGGAAAAGTTGGGGATAACGGCTTTGCTTATTGGACTCGACTCCCAAGTAGCCGCCTCAGCAGGCTGACCTCTCCACTGAACACGAACCGAAGGATAACTCTTCGATATCAACTGACGAACCTACTGAGCTAATATGGCTACCGGCTCCTCCTCATAGGTCAAATCCTTGTCCAATTGGACACCGTTGAAGTCAAGTACATGAGATGGATCCGCAATATACCTCCGGAGTATAGATACATGAAACACCGGGTGCACGGATGATAAACTCGGTGGCAAGACAAGTCTGTAGGCCACTTCTCCCACCTTATCCAAAATCTCGAATAGACCAATGTACCTAGGGCTCAACTTGCCCTTCTTCCCGAACCTCATCACACCCTTCATGGGCGACACCCGTCATAAATGCCAAATCGCGAACTCTGCGATCCTCATAACTCTTCTTCCTGGATTGGGTTGTACGAAGTCTATCCTGAATAATCTTCACCTTGTCCAAGGCATCCTGGACTAACTCAGAACCCAACAATCTAGCGTCTCCCAGCTCAAACCATTCGATTGGAGACCGACACTGTCTACCATACAACGCCTCATACGGGGCCATCTGAATGCTCGACTGATAGCTGTTGTTGTAGGCAAACTCAGCTAAAGGCAAAAACTGGTCCCATGAACCACCAAAGTCAATGTCACAAGTCCGCAACATATCCTCCAAAATCTAAATAGTACGCTCTGACTGTCCGTCCGTCTGGGGATGAAATGTTGTGCTCAACTCAATCTGTGTGCCCAACTCTCGCTGAAATACTCTCTAGAAATGGGAGGTGAACTGAGTACCTCGGTCTGATATAATGGATATGGGCACGCCAGGCAATCTAACAATCTCTCTCATATAGATCGTTGCCAACTTCTCCGCTGAATACAAAACTGATACCGGAATGAAATGTGCTGACTTGGTCAGCCTATCCACAACGACCCATACTGCATCAAACATCCTCTGAGTCCGTGGGAGTCCAACTACAAAGTCCATGGTGATACGCTCCCACTTCCACTCGGAAAGCTGATTCTGCTGCATCAACTCACCGGGTCTCTGGTGCTCGTACTTAACCTGCTGACAGTTCAAGCACCGAGCTACATAAGCTACAATATCCTTCTTCATCCTCCGCCACCAATAGTGCTGTCGCAAGTCCTGGTACATCTTCGCGGCGCCCGGATGGATGGAATACCGAGAACTATGGGCCTCCTGAAGAATCAACTCACGAATGCCATCAATATCAGGCACACAAATACGGCCCTGCATCCTCAGAACTCCCTCATCATCCACTGTGACCTGCTTGGCACCCCCGTGGCGAACTGTATCTCTAAGAGTACACAGATAACGATCATCATACTGCCTGGCCCGAATACGATCATACAATGAAGATCGGGCCACGGTATGGGCCAACACACTGCTAGTCTCAGAAACCTCCAATCTCACAAATCGGTTGGCTAAAGCCTGAACATCCATCGCAAGAGGTCGCTCCCCGACTGATAAATAAGCTAGAATGCCCATACTGACTGACTTCCGGCTCAAAGCATCGACCACCACATTGGCCTTTCTGCGGATGATAAAGAATAGTAATATCATAATCCTTCAGCAATTCTAACCATCTCCTCTGCTCATGTTCAACTCCTTCTGTCTGAACAGATACTGCAAGCTCTTATGGTCCGTGAACACCTCACATGGAACCCCGTACAGATAGTGCCTCCAAATCTTCAATGCATGAACAATAAATGTAAGCTCCAAATCATGAACTGGATAGTTCTTCTCGTGAATCTTCAACTGACGAGAAGCATATGCTATAACTTTGCCATCCTGCATCAACACTGCACCAAGTCCAACCCGTGAAGCATCACAATACACGGTATACGGTCCCGAACCTGTGGGCAAAACTAACACCGGTGCCGTAGTCAAGGCTGTCTTGAGCTTCTGAAAGCTCGCCTCACACTCATCCGACCACCTGAACTGAGCACTCTTCTGGGTCAACCTGGTCATCGGGGCTGCGATAGATGAAAAGCCCTCCACAAATCGGCGATAATACCCTGCTAAGCCCAAGAAGCTCCGAATCTCTGTAGCTAAAGTGGGCCTGGGCCAATCTCTGACTGCTGAAATCTTCTTGGGATCCACCTGAATACCCTCGATGAAACCACATGGCCTAGAAATGCAATCAAACTCAACCAAAACTCACACTTGGAGAATTTGGCATACAACTGACTGTCTCTCAGAGTCTGGAGGACGACTCTAAGGTACTGCTCATGCTCCTCTCGGCTGCGAGAGTATATCAATATATCATCAATGAAAACAATAACGAACGAGTCCAAATAAGGCCTGAACACTCGGTTCATCAACTCCATGAATGCAACGGGGGCATTAGTCAACCCAAAGACATCACCGAAAACTCATAGTGCCCATAACGAGTGCGAAAGGCTGTCTTAGGGACATCAGAAGCCCTAGTCCTCAGTTGATGGTAACCAGACCTCAAGTCTATCTTGGAGAACACTGTAGCACCCTGAAGCTGGCAAATAGATCATCAATCCTCGGCAAAGGATACTTGTTCTTAATAGTAACCTTATTCAACTGTCGGTAGTCAATACACATCCTCATTGAGCCATCTTTCTTCTTAACAAACAACACTGGAGCACCCCAAGGAGAAACATTAGGCCTAATGAAGCCTTTATCCAACAAATCCTGCAACTACTCCTTTAATTCCTTCAACTCTGGAGGGGCCATACGATACGGCGGAGTAGAAATGGGCTGAGTGCCCGGAGCCAACTCAATGCAAA
>ML274632.1:0-33769 GCA_005239495.1 Nicotiana undulata | reverse complement strand
AAACAACTTCTTTCACAGCGGAGGAATCCTATATAGGAGGACTCCCGATCTAGGTTTGATAAGTTGTGTCGAAGCAAAAGAAGCAACGAAGCTGTTGGAGAAAATACATGCTGGTACATACGGTCCTCATATGAATGGGTTTGTTCTAGCAAAAAAGATTCTTCGGGCTGGTTATTTCTGGATGACCATGGAAACAGACTGCATCCAGTATGTCAGCAAATGCCATCGGTGTCAAATACATAGGGATATGATAAAGGTACCTCACAACGAGCTTAATGCAATAAGCTCACCCTGGCCGTTCGCCGCTTGGGGCATGGATGTTATTGGACCAATCGAGCCTGCTGCCTCCAACGGACACAGGTTCATTCTAGTTTCCATTGACTATTTCACCAAATGGTCGAAGCCGCATCCTATAATGCAGTTACTAAGAAAGTGGTAGCCAACTTTGTCCGCGATCGCATTGTTTGTCGGTTTGGAGTTCCAGAGTCAATCATCACCGATAATGGTTCCAATCTCAACAGTGATTTGATGAAAGTAATGTGTGAAACCTTCAAGATCAAGCACAAGAATTCTACAACATACATACCTCAAATGAACGGAGCCGTCGAGGCTGCCAACAAGAACATCAAGAAGATATTAAGAAAGATGATAGAAAAGCACAAGCAATGGCATGAGAAGTTATCATTTGCTCTGTTGGGGTATCGCACCACTGTTCGCACATCAACTGGGGAAACTTCTTACATGTTGGTATACGACACAGAAGCCGTCATTCCTGCTGAAGTTGAAATTCCATCCCTGAGAATTATACAAGAAGCTGAACTCAGCGACGCAGAATGGGTAGGAAGCCGTTATGAGCAGTTGGCCCTCATAGACGGAAAAATAATGAACGCGGTTTGTCATGGTCAGCTATATCATAACAGAATGACCAGAGCCTTCAACAAGAAAGTCAAACCAAGACGATTCACACCGGGGCAGCTGGTGTTAAAGAAAATTTTTCCTCATCAAGACGAAGCAAAAGGGAAATTCTCTCCTAATTGGCAAGGCCCGTACATGGTTCACCGAGTGCTAACAGGAGGAGCACTCATACTGGCGGAAATGGATGGAGAAGTTTGGCCTAAACCAATCAATTCAGATGCAGTCAAGCGCTACTATGTGTAATTGTTATGCCTCTATCAATGTTTTAAAATGAACTACGCCTGACCTGATTCCCGTTTAAGAGGGGATACGTAGGCAGCCCTGTGGGTTCGGTCACATTCTAATAAAATTTCATTTTCTCCACGAATGGAAACTGGGGCAGAATTTTGAGGAGGGACCTCAAAATTTCGAAGCAAGTTGAGCCGAGCACCGCACCAGTAACAGCCAGAAGCCTTCACCCATCAAACTGGGGCAAAGGTTGAGGAGGAACTCTCAAATCTCCGCAATAATAGAGGTTGCAATGTCTTGAACCGCGTCACGATCGTCGGTTCATCCAAAGAAAACTATGCTTTATATATGTCATATCATATTTTATAAAACCATGCATATTTATTTTCTCAAAAAGCAGTTTGTTTTAGCAACGCTTCCCCTGCGGTACAAACAAAGTCATCATCATCAAGCAGATAGGCCGATCCGAGCCAGCGGGGATACGAACTAACCTTCCCCTTTACAGAACTCACGATTTTTCTTTGGATGCAGGCACGAATACGGCGAAAGCCCAAGACATCCCAATATCCCCATAAGATGCACGCTTCTCAAGGATACACCCTCAAATTCATTGCACATGCCAAACGCTTACTACTATCATCATTGCAAACGATGCTTCATTCACAACAGTCGTATCATCGCACTTTATCATCAGCTAAGAACTCTTACTATCACTTTATTTTTTGCATTGCATGGGGCTATTTTTTTGCCTCTCGAGACTAAGCTCTGTCTCCATCTTGCATGAGGTTAAGCTCTACCTCCATCTGCATTCGCATTTGCATAAGGCTAACTTTCTGCCTTCCGAGACTAAGCTCTGTCTCCGTCTTGCATGAGGTTAAGCTCTACCTCCATCTGCATTCGCATTTGCATAAGGCTAACTTTCTGCCTTCCGAGACTAAGCTCTGTCTCCGTCTTGCATGAGGTTAAGCTCTACATCTATTCGCATCTTCGCATAAGGCTACTTTCTGCCTTCCGAGACTAAGCTCTGTCTCCGTCTTGCATGAGGTTAAGCTCTACCTCCATCTGCATTCACATTGCACAAGGCTACTTTCTGCCTTTCGAGACTAAGCATTGTCTCACATTGCATAAGGCTAACTTCTGCCTTCCGGGGTTAAGCTCTACCTCCATCTGCGTTTACTTCTTGCATAGGGCTGTCCTTATTCCTTTCGAGGTTCCACGCTACCTCTCTCCGCGTCTTATTACACTACTCTAAGCTCCCTTTCTACCTTTCCAAAGCAGCCACCTTTCGTTACGTCATTTATTTACGCTTTCTTGCGGGCTAAGCTCTGCCCTCTTTCTTTCCGCAATTCGCAAGACTAAGCTCTGTCTTGTCAACATCATACTACTGCATTCTTCATGGGCTGAAATATTGCCAGCTTGTCCAAAAGGCGTCATCGTTCAGAGGCACCATCTTCATGGCCAGAGAACATCACTTCATAGCCTGCGAATCTCTTATATCCAACTTGCATATCATTATTCAAAGGCATCATGGTTCGAAGGCACCATCCTCATGGCCCGAGAACATCATTTCATAGCCTGCGAATCCCGCACTAAGCGATTCATGGCCCAGGACATCATGGTCTAAGGACATCATCCTAACTGTCCGAAGACAGCATCCATAGTCCTATGGGAACTTGAATCATGTTTATATTATGCACAATATATGTTCGTTCTTTATTTGCATGTAATCCGGCCGGAACAACCAACCAGGCAGGAGCGGACCGCTCCAGTTCTTCGACACAACCCCGAAAGATCTTCGTATTCTTACCCCACCATGCACCTTGTGTCCGTTCTTGTAAAACATCGTCGGTATATTTCGCCGATGATTCTGGAACTACATGCAACCTGATTCCTGTAAAACCAGGGATATGTAGGCAGCTTAGAAACCAGGGTGCGGCCGAATTCTATCCCGCAGTTTCATCTCAGGTCAAAATTGGCCATCATATCTTTACCCGACAACTCTTTCATCCTTCCCGGGTAAAGATGGGCAGTTGTTGATACCCAATTTTTTCCCAAATTATTTTTAAAACCCTGCCTACATGCTTCAAAATCACTCTTAGCAATAATGAGTATTTTTCCTAATTTTTACATATTTTCATTTGAATTATTCCCTATTTATTCGATATTTTGTATTTTTCATAATTTATAAATTATGCTCTAAATAAATCTCAAAATATTTTTTCAATTTAATATGTCATTTATAATCACCTTTTACTTATTAAATTTCAATTATTTCATAAATTGACTAATCGAGTACTATTTAATTGCAATTACAATTATTTTGCAGTTATAGCCTAATTAGTCTTTTTATACCCTTAAAATCAGATTTAATGTATTTTATATTTTTTATATTGTTTAATTACTTTAATTATACTTATTTTAACTTAATTTCATTTTATACAATTATTAGCTATTTTATTTATTTAATTATCTATTTTTTATGGGTATTTAATAACTAGCCACATCCCATTTAATTTCTAGCCTGATTTTAATCCAAATCCACCCAATTAATTAACCCAATTACAACCCAAACCCAAAAATACCCAGCCCAACTAAAAATCCTACCCGGCCCAACCCCACGTCTGATATGAACCGTTGATCACACAAGATCAACGGTCCAGACTTAACCTACCTTAATTAAACTCTAACCTAACCCCCCCAGACCCCTCATTTTCGAGACCTCTCATCTCTCTCTATCGGCCCTCTCTCTACTCTCTCTAGAATCTTCCGGCTCTTTACCTTCTCCGATGGCCTCAACCTTCATCTCCGGCCACTCCCAGGCTCATCCCTTCAACCAACGACCACCCTGAAGCTATGTTCTCCTGTCACCTTATCTCTGAGACCCTTTTAGACTTCAACCATGCCAGAACGGCCATGAGGCTCCTTCCTGGGCGTTTTCGGCCTTCTCCGGCGAGGATCAACCCGGTGGTGTTCCGACTACCACCCTCTCTGAGTATTACACAAGGTTTTTCAGTTATCTATGGGTTCTCTCTGAAACCCTAGTTCTGACCTTTCAACTTCTCTTAAGATCTGCATTTATCTAAGTGATTTTCATCTACATTTCTTAAAAAACCTGGTATTCTTCGAATGATTTTCGTTTTCTAAGAACTAGGGTTCTTCGAACCCCTCTTAAACGATTTTAAACCCTGATTCCTTAGTTTTATTTTTTACGATTCTTCTTATGTTCGCTTGTTTATTCGAGGTTTTCTACTTTGTTTGATTCTTTGTTGAATTCCTAAATCCTTAATCGAAACCTAGTTTTTGATTTTTTGCTTTCGATCTCTATGCTTACTTGTTCGACATGCTTGCATGTCTTTCATGAGTGTTTTGGGTTTCGTGTGTGGTCTATGTGCTTTGTGTTTCCTGCTAGGGTTTGACCGACTTTGCTCGATACCTATTATTTATTGAGTCTGATTGCTCGTTATTGATTGTTCACATGATTGTTACACTGATTCTATGTTTTTACCAGTTAAGCTCGTGATATATGCCCTATGCCTATGATTTTGAATGTCTTCCTTATCTATGTGATACTTTCCTTGTTTATTACTGATTCTCTGTGATTTTCAAGCGTATCTCCTTGAACCTATTTTCAGAATTCAAAATTGGTACGCTGCCCCATTTTTATGTTAATACAGACTTCCTTAATTGTATGTTATAGCCTTAATATAGGATTTATACTTTATTACTCTTATTATAGTAAAATTAGTTTTACAATGATTCCTTTTCCTTATTTAGCTTTGATTGTGTTCGTTTGAACTTGATTCCTTAATTAAGGGAGTCCATATCCCTAATTGATACTGATTGGACACTATTCCCATACTTGTGTTAAGCCATTGTTCCTTGCCTTATTTGTTTACTCGTTTTCAGCATTATAAGTACTCCCTTCTCTTTTGCATAATGAACAGACTAACATTGGGCAGTCGAACATTTGTTCAATTATCTATAGAATACTCTCTTGTATTCTGCTTCTAGGCTCTCTCTTTTATCTCTATTGTTACTCTTTGCTGCTTACTATTAGCCGACTGCTAAGCCAAGGCTAATATTGTGCTGTTCACTACCCTACTGCTGCTCTTTGGTTGCATAACTGGTATGTTTCTAGTATTCCAAGCAACATGCTTCAATATTATTTAAATTTTCTATCGTTCCTATTATGCTTCTATTTGTGTTTCTATTTCCTGCTATGCCACTAGTATGCCTAATCCCTTTATATGATCTCTCTTCTTCTTCTAGCTTAGCACTCCTGCTCTATTCCCTATGGTTCATTAAGGCTTGCGGGATCACTTTACTATGTGATTACTGTCTCTTTTTCCCCTTTGCATGTCTAGCATGTCTCCTTCATCAACTGCCTAGCCTCTCTTCTGTGATCTCTTTAACAGTTGTATAGTTGCTTATTACTTCCATGAAGTTATCCTCGATGTGTGATGAACTTGTAATTGAAATTGGTTATTTGCTATCATCTAAACTCCCTAAATTCTGTCTGTGATTGTTGCTTATGACTCTACTGAATCTGTTGCCCCTCTTCACCAATCTTTATGATGTCTTCATAATATATGTGACTCCTTGACTGTGTGGCTAATCCCTTTTTTGTCTGCCTATCTAAAATGTCACATATATGTTCTCTTTAGTAAATGATGTACCCTCATCTGTAATATGTGATTTGTTCTAAGTACCAATCATGTGCAAGTTACTATCTGTCTCCAACCCCTGTCTTTGCTTGTGATTGTTTTCTGAACTAGATGTTGTTGCCTCCTTTATTCAAAACTAATCTCATGTTACCCCTGCATCCCTTTCCCTGTTTGTTCGTTTGCTTGGAACTCTACTGAGTTGTGATTAGTGCTATTACTTCCTATTTCAAAAGTTATTTTCTTATGTTAATCTTTAAGTGATTTTAAAATCCCTTGTCTTAATCTCTTTTAAGCACTTCACAATTCCTAGACCTTTAGGCTCCACCTCCCTCAGTGTGTGCATCGCTTAGGGACAATGAGTTCCCTATGAACCTTGAGACACTGAGGTAAGGGTACTCTACACCGTACTTGTTTGACCATGGGCATTTGCTGGGTGCTGGTATTGGCCAGGGCCCTTCACTAAGGCCTTTGGGAGCTTTGCCGCACCTAGGATAATCCAAGGTTGTGGAATTGAGAGGGGTGAGCCTGGGAGATAAGGCCTGATTGAAGGCTCCCTATAGAATAACTTCTTATTTTCCTTCTTATTATTGTAATTCATTTATTATGGTCTGTAATAATTTGTAAATGAATATTGGGGATGGATAGTGAATATGGGGACTATGCATGCTTAGTCTAGTAAACGGGTAGAAAACATGCTTATAGGGTTTTATTTACTTATATGTGCAGTAGATAACCTGTCTAGGACATGCATTTCCCTCATTAGAAATCATGCTTTAGGTCCTTTACTTTCAGCATGTTATCATATTTATTTCGTAAACCATGACCACAACTAATAATTGCAAAAAATAATAAAATAAATAAATAAATAATGAGACTGCTATAGAATACCATCACTATATTTTCATAATCATAGCATTTAGAAGCCATGTTTTAGGTATCCCTATGTGCATTAGATATCCTGTCATTTAGGATTTCATATCTATTTGAGTTACAGTTGTTGAACATCTGAATCAGCATGTTAATCTAATAATCTCGTAAAAATGTATTTAACTGTTCGAAACATTTCTGCAAATCTGTACCTCTTAAAATCAGGACTAAATATGCATGTACACCCCTTTGAAATAAATAGGCAATGTATACGACGCCTAGGCAAACTTTAGGCTAAATACATATAAAATCAAAACCAATTATGTTCTTGGCGTGTTAATATTAAAATCTGTCAGTCCTTTTGAAATGTTGAACTCTGATGCCTTTCACTCTGTGTTGTATCTCTTTTAAAGTTCGCTCTACTCCTCTAGTCTTTTAATCACAGAATCTTTGAAGCTATGCATTTACTTCCTCTTTGTCGGAATTGTATCTGATTCCTGTCCTATTATGTCTTCGAACTACTGGGTTTCAGAGTTACACCACTTTGCTCAAAATCATGCTATTTTGAATCTTTTTCTGTAACAATTTTACCTACTCCTGTTATTACAGCTCTCTCTTTAAACTGCTGACTCTTACTCTACGTTAAGCTACTGTACCTTTTAAGTCACTTCTCTTTTGAATCATTATATTATCTCAAAATCATGCTTTAATGAGAATTCTAAGTCGTTGTGTACTTCTAAATCCTACTGTTGCCTCTTAACTACTGCATTTCTGAAAGTCAATCATTCCTTTGAATTACTCAGTCTTAATTAAACCTTCTGCTTTCACTAACTAAGTTTTCAAACATATTCTCTCACTAAAACTGTAAGAATTTACTCAGAAACTCTTGTTTTAAATTCCTGTCATTGAGACTTAAGTGCGTTGAGACGTGCCAATTATATGTCTACTTGTGGAGGTATCTATGAGCCTTTATTTGTCCCTATGTGTTCCCCATATGTGCAGTCCTACTTATTTTTGTATGTCGGTTAGTATTTTGACCTTTAAACCTAAGAGTTATGCCTAGTTCCTACATTGTAGGATTAGTGGTCCTAATCACCCTCCAGGACTTATAGGATGGGACGGGTAATGGCACGCAATAAGCTTTCGTGACCAGCACATGCATTTTAAATAACCTTACGGGGTGGGAAGGGTAGAATACAGATATGATGACCGGTGCGCTAATACCACGTGTAGCCGCCTCCTCGAGGTGTGACATACCGGGTATTGTATTGAAGTGATCCGTATCACTTTAAACCTAGGACAATTCTTTTCAAATTCTTATGTTATTCAAAAACCTTTAAAGATTTTCATACTTGTTTTAAATCCCCTCATATGTGAACTTTATTTGTTACTTGCTCGCCGTCCAAATTCACAAAACTTATTGGCTGGGACCCACAGTTTTGGATCCTGAGGGGTGCCTAATACCTTCCTCTCGGGATAATTTCAAGCCCTTACCCAATCTCTGGCAACACAAACTAGTTCATGAGTTTCTCAAATCTAGGTGCCCTAACGCACCATAAAAATCGTTAGGTGGCGACTCTTCCTTAAACCTCTTCCTTTAAGGAGTTGTCCAGAATGTCATCAATCCGATCTCTCCGTACCTAACCCGTGCGATAGAAAAAGAGGGCGCGACAGGTTTGTGGAGGGGTTTTCATCTATAGAGGCCCCAATGACTAAGTTGACTCAGAAAGGTGCCCTGTTCAGAAGCTTTCAGAAGCTCAAGACAGCTTTGACTACAACACCGGTGTTGGTATTACCATCAGATTCAGGATCTTACACGGTATATTGTGATGCCTACCATATGAGGCTCGGGGCAATGCTGATGTAAGAGGGCAGGGTAATAACATATGCGTCTCATCAGTTGAAGATTCATGAGAAGAATTACCCTGTTCATGACTTAGAGTTGGCAGCCATTGTTCACGCGTTGAAGATTTGGAGGCACTACCTTTATGGCGTGCCATGTGAGGTTTTCACAGATCATCGCAGCCTTCAGTATTTGTTCAAGCAAAAGGATCTCAATTTGAGGAATAGGAGATGGTTAGTGTTATTGAAAGACAATGACATCACGATATTATATCATCCGAGAAAGGCCAATACGGTGGCCAATGCATTGACTAGGAAGACAGTGAGTATGGGTAGCCTTGATTTCATTCCGGTCGGTGAGAGACCGCTAGCTTCAGATATTCATACTTTTGCCAATCAGTTTGTAAGGTTGGATATTTCAGAGCCCCACCATGTTCTAGCTTGTACAACCGCTCGGTCTTCCTTTTTTGAGCGTATCAGAGATCGGCAGTATGATAAACCTCACTTGATGGTCCTTAGGGATACATTTCGACACGGTGGTTCCAAGCAGGTTACAGTTGGGGACGACGGTGTTTTGAGGATGCATGGTCGGGTATGTGTGCCTAATGTTGATGGGCTTCGTGAGTTGATTCTTTAGGAGGCTCATAATTCTTTGTATTCTATTCACCCAGGCGCTGCCAAGATGTATCAGGACCTACGACAGTATTATTGGTGGAGGAGGATGAAAAAGGATATAGTTTCTTATGTAGCTCGGTGTCTGAATTATCAGCAGGTGAAGTATGAGCACCAGAGACCCGGTGGTTTGCTTTAGCAGATGGAGATTCCTGAGTGGAAGTGGGAGCGTATCATTACGGATTTTGTTGTTGGACTCCCCGGACTCAGAGGAAGTTTGATGCTGTGTGGGTTATTGTGGATAGGCTGAATAAGTCAGTACACTTCATTCCTGTGCTAGTTTCCTATTCCTCGGAGCGGTTAGCAGAGATTTATATTCGGGAGATCGTCCGTCCTCACGGTGTGCCCGTGTCTATCATTTCTTATCGAGGTACGCAGTTTACCTCGTATTTCTGGAGGGCCGTACAACGTGAGTCGGGTATGCGGGTCGATTTGAGCACAACATTTCATCCTCAGACGGATGGACAGTCTGAGCGTACCATTCAGATCTTGGAGGATATGCTTCACGCCTGTGTTATTGACTTTGGATGTTCTTGGGACCAGTTCTTGCCGTTAGAGGAGTTTGCCTACAATAATAGCTACCAATCGAGCATTCAGATGTCTCCCTTTGAGGCATTATATGGTAGACGGTGTAGATCGCCAGTCGGGTGGTTTGAGCCGGAGGAGGCTCGGTTGTTGGGTACAAATTTAGTATAGGAGGCCTTGGACAAGGTCAAGATTATTCAGGATCTCCTTCGTTTAGCTCAGTCCAGGCAAAAGAGTTATGCCAACCGTAGAGTACCTGATGTGGCATTAATGGTCGGGGAGAGAGTATTGCTTCGGGTATTGCCCATGAAGGGTGTCATGAGATTTGGGAAGAAGGGCAAGTTGAGCCCTAGGTATATCGTGCCGTTTGAGATTCTCGAGAGAGTGGGGGAGGTGGCTTATAGACTTGCGTTTCCTCCAGGGTTATCCTCAGTTCGTCCAGTATTTCATGTGTCCAAGCTCCGGAAGTATCATGGTGACCCGTCCCACATATTAAATTTCAGCTCTGTCCAGTTGGACAAGGATTTGACTTATGAGGAGGAGCCGATAGCAATTCTAGACCGGCATGTTCGAAAGCTGAGGTCGAAGAGTTATCCTTCAGTTCGAGTGCAATGGAGAGGTCAGCCTGTTGAGGTAGCTACTTGGGAGTCCGAGCTGGACATGCGGAGTAGATATCCACTTTTGTTTGCCAGTTCAGGTGCTTTTCTATGTCCGTTCGAGGACGAACGTTTGTTTTAGAGGTGGAGATTGTGATGACCCAAGGGGTCATCTTGTGTTTTAGAAATTATTCCATCCTCATTAGCCTTAATAACCTTATAATTATCCTCCTCGATATGCATGCTCAGTCCGGGCGTTATTCCGGAAAGCAGTTATGTGAATAATAGAAGAAATAATAAATTTTGAAATTTAAAATGATTTTTTAGTCGACTTTGGTCAATGTTTTTAGTAAATGGACCCCGACCCATGTTCCGACGGTCCCGGTGGATCCATAATAAAATATGGGACCTAGGCGTAATCCCGGAATCGAATTCCGAGGTCCCAATCTCGAGAAATGAATTCTTGATGAAAATTTGTAAGACTGAAAATCCATAGAATTAAAGAAAATTATTAATGGTTGACACATTGGTATCAGGCCCGTATTTTGGTTCCGGCGCCCGGTACATGTTTATTATAATATTTAAGTTATGTATGTGAAATTTGGTAGAATTCGAAATTTATTTGACGTGATTTAGACCTTGGTTGAGAAAATAGAAGTTTTGAAACTATCTTGAAAATTTCATGAGTTTTGGTGCTAAATCCGTAGTTTTAGGTGTTATTTTTGTGATTTGATCGCACGAGCAAGTCCGTATGATGTTTTTAGACTTGTGTGCATGTTTGGTTTGAAGCCCCGAGGGCTCGGGTGAGTTTTGGATAGGCTATGGAGTGATTTGGACTTAGTAAAATATGCTGGTGTGCTTCAGCTGTGTTGCAGGCCTCAGACCTCGCATTTGCGAGGTCATGGTTGGCATTTGCGATCACTGATGAGGTCGCATTTGCGAGATTCTCATCGCAAATGTGAAGAGAAGCTAGGCGGGCCTATGTTCGCAATTGCGATACTTTCCTTGCATTTGCGAAGGCAACATGATTTGTGAAGGCATCACAAATGCGATATTCCTTTCGCAATTGCGAGCTTCACATTTGCGAAGCTCCAGTCGCAAATGTGACATCCGCAGCTGATAACCTGGGTACTTAGACGAGATTTTCTCATTTTTCAATCTTTAAAAACACTCCCAAACCCTTTAGGCGATTTTTCAAAGTCAAGTTCTTCCCCAAACCATAGGTAAGTGATTCTCAACTCAATTCTTTCAATCTTTCATTTCTTTTATCAAGATTTCAACCTAGAATCTAGGATTTTCATGGGGGAATTGGGGGGTTTTGGGTAGAACTTAGGGTTTTCGAAATTTGGGGATTTAGGCCTCAAATTGAGGTCGGATTCCAATACCAATTGTATATCCGGGCTCGGGGGTAAATGTGTAATCGAGTTTTGACCAAGCGGGCCCGGGGTCGATTTTTGACTTTTTGGGGAAATTGTTGGGAAACTTATAATTATGCATTGGAGTTGGTTTCTTTAGCAATAATTGATGTTGACTAGATACGAGTGGTTCAGAGGTGGAAAATAGAGGAAAAGCGATATATGAGCGTTCAGTTGGCCGTCGGATTGAGGTAAGTGTTTGGTCTAACTTTGACTTGAGGGATTAGGAATCCCTGACTTAATTGCTATGTGATGCGTATAGGTGAGGTGACGAGTACCTATGCGCCGTCAAATTACTTGCTTAGCCTGCTCCCTTCCCCGTTCCCATTTTATTATCTTCCTGTCTTAACTGTTTCATGCTTATTGATGCTTCTATGTCTACTTTCTTTTGTTAGATATTGTTTTACTTATTTGAAAGTATTACTTGTTCCGTAGTTTCATTATGGTACATTAATGGTTAAGCTGGTTGTCGGTGTTTCATGGTACATTCCGGTTGGTCTCGTTGTGTAGTAATAATTGGTGAAGTTCCCTAATTGTTTTGTTTTCCCTTTACATTGGTTTGAGGCATACATGTTTCAGAGGGTTTAAGCTAAATTGTGAAACATTTGTTCTTATATGTGACTGATGATTGTCTGGTGAGATCGGGTTGCACGCCGCAACAAGGAGTACTAAGTGTGGACATGTAGGATCCGGTTGCATGCCGCAACAAGAGGAATAAGGGTGATATATCGAGGAGTAATAAGGGTGGACAAGTGGGAACGAGTTGCACGCCGCAACATGAAGAATAAGGGTGAATGTTCATATTGTTACTGATTATATGGTGTGATCGGGATGCACGCCACATCATTTGGTTGTTTATTTGTGCTGCTCCTACTATGATTTGATTCTGTAGCATTGAAGTATTCTTCAGGATTGGTTATAACTGAGTACTAGAAAGATAACTGGGTTCCATATCTATTTACTGCAAGTTAATGTTCTTTTTCATTTCGCACTTCCTTTTTGCTTTATTATAAACTGAATACAGGTTATATTATAAACGCCCCGTCGTAGCCTCGTCACTACCTCGTCGAGGTTAGGCTCGGCACTTACCAGTACTTGGGATCGGCTATACTGATGCTACACTCTGCACTTCTGTGCAGATTTTGGAGCTGATTGTGGCTGATTGAGAGGTCGGTTGCAGTTATTCGTCTGGGAGACCCAAGGTAGTCCTGCAGGCGTCTGCAGGCCCTGGCGTCCCCTCCTATGCTTTACATTTCTGTTTTATTTCTCTTTCGAGACAGATGTACTTTTCTTTCAGACTCATACTTGTAGATATTCATAGAATGTTCATGAGTTGTGACACCAGTTCTGGGTGGTAATAGTTTCGGTTTTATTAATATTGCAAGGATATCAGTTAATTATGTATTTTCGCTTTTATTTCGTTGAGTTAGCTTGTTGAATTTTGATTATAAAAGAAAAAGTAACAAAAAAAGGTAAATAGAACTCTAACATTGGCTTGCCTAGCGAGTGCGATGTTAGGCGCCATCACGGTCCATACTGTTGGAAATCCGGGTCATGACAATGAAACTTTCTTTTAAAGTAAAAAGGACCTCATAAGCAATTACGGATAATTCGTTTTACACGTAAATTTACAATGACCATTTACCAAATATTGTCTGTTACATAATCCTACTGTTAAATGGAACTAAAATTTGTTCAGCTCTTTATCTATTACCCATTTACACGATGGAAGACAATTGTTTCTAGGAGAAGGACCTTTTATGTTTGTATACGGTAGAATTTGGGACCACCCGATTTCACTATTTGATCGAGACTAGGACGTTGCATCGGAGAGATGAGGCATTGAGTTCGATATTGAAGTCTCTTTCGAGATCGAGGTCAGTATCAATCAAAGCCAAGGGAGATAGGCTCCGAGTAACATCAGGGATAACTTAGTAACGAAAGAGCGAGATGTCCTTGATTGGTCGAGGATCATGGCGTGAATCTCGGAACAGATCAAACCAGAAGCGATTGATTAGTCGATTTTACGATTTCCATAGGTAATTAGAGATATACCATAATTAAGATTCCGCTACTATATAAAGAGGAGTTTCAATCATTTGTAAACACATTATTCACTGATACAAAAGCAATACAACTCTTCCCTTCTTACTTGTGTTCTTGTTCATCTATCTATTTCATCTTTACTGTTCTTGCACTTATCAGTTTGAGGGCATCTAGACTCGAAGCTGAAGCTCTGTTTGAATATAGGTTTGATTTATTTCTAGTTTAATTGTGTCATTTACTTACGCATCTATCAATTGGTATTGGGTGAAATCACGTATCCTTAAAACCGCAGTATAAGTTTAATTGTTATCCAAATTTTAGGGTAAACAGTTTGGCGCCCACCGTGGGGCTAAGGATAATAGTGATTATTCAATACTGACTTAGATAGCACACACTACTTTACACTTGTTCTTGTCAAGTAATTTTGTTTCAGGTTAAAATATGTCAAACTCACAAACAACGCCCACACATGGTGATAATGGCCTCGGATTTCACGGGGAAAATGAAAATGTAGTTGATCCAGGGGTCGAGGTACCACAAGCTGATCTCAAGGGAGCACTGATTTCCCATCTAGTCGATGTTATTTCGCATATCGCTCTAAATGTGAATCTGGGCACGGACCCCAGATGGAGTGTACGCAGAGAAGGCTGATCTGGTGGTTGAGGTACACATGGCGGAGAAGATGGAGGACTCAACCTCCAAGTGATATTCAAGATGCTACAGGCTCAACAAGCCGCTATTGCACAACTACAAAATCAACATCGAACGCCGAGTTGGGTCGAATCGGAAACCGCCCACCGGACCGAGTCAGTACTAGAAAGGTCGAATGCTAGTGAATCGGGGACTGAACCCGCAATAATGAAGATGCTCGAGGAGCTCACCAAACGAATTTAATCGGGAGAGAAGAAAATAGTGGCAAATGATAATAAAGTACAAACGTACAATTCTCGGGTTGATCAGATATCGGGGCACCTCCAATTTTGAAAGGGATTGATTCAAATAAATTTGTACAGAAGTCATTCCCTCCAAGTGCGGCTCCCAAGCCCATTCCCAAGATATTTTGTATTCCATAAATTCAGTATAATGGGACCACCGATCCCAATGAGCATGTCACCTCCTATACATGCGTCATCAAAGGTAATGATTTGGAAGATGATGAGATCGAGTATGTTCTATAGAAGAAGTTCAGAGAAACTCTATCGAAGGGGGAAATGATTTGGTACCATAATTTACCGCCAAATTCCGTCGACTCATTCACCATGCTTGCAGATTCTTTCGTAAAAGCACATGTTGGGGCCATAAAGGTTGTGACAAGGAAATCAGACCTTTTCAAAGTAAAACAGAAGGATAATGAAATACTTAGGGAGTTCGTGTCTCGGTTCCAAATGGAACGCATGGAGTTGCCACCGGCCACATATGATTGGGCTGTTCAAGTCTTCACTCAGGGGTTGACTCTTTTTCCCTTCGACCGGTTTATATCCCAAATGGTTTTTTCCGGCAAGGTTTTTACGAGGCAACCATTGTTCGTGCTAACTTAGAGTATTCTAGGCTTCTTTACGAACAACCTCGAATACAGGGGGACATCACCCCCGGATGCTATATTTTCAAGGAAAATACTTCATGTCAACAAGGTCTCGATAGGAAAACTTTGTAAAGGACCAAACGGTCGAATGAACCGTGTCCGTATAGATTACTCGAACCATAGTGACAAAACATGTACGCATGTATGAACTATTGAAAGAAGTACTTTTCCTTACCAGATGTCACGTGCCTTAATGGAATTTCTACTTTACAAGTTCTATACTTATGATTTTTTGTGAAAACTGGCTCAATGGCCGAGTGCAACTAAACTTCGAACGATCAACCTTGTACTCGGGGACTGCCGTCAAAAGATCGACATGTTCGAACTATTAAATTTCGAGACCATAAGACCTCAAAGAGGCAACCCTCGATTTTATAGGCCAAAGCCACCCTATTAGGGGATTAACACTTTGAACAAGTTCAAAGTATTATTGGGAAAATAAGCCCAAGAGGCAGACCCGCCCAAGGCTACGGCCAAACTAACGGTGCTTGGAGACGTCAAAATAGGCCTTCAAATACTTTTATAAACTGGTTAGAAAGTCTACCCTCGGCAAAATAATTAAAGGGCTTCGATAATATCGGCCCTCGAAAAATCTTAAGAGGTATCGAACTATTTAATACAAACTTATGCTAAGGCATAAAAAGCAAATGGTTTCGATAATATTAAATCCTGAAAAAACCCAATGGGTACAAACTTACTTCATGTTAAGGCATAACAAATTCCTATATGTTTAAAATTTTAAGCCGAAAAGGGAAAAAGCCATTCTTTTGAGACCGTATCGTCCCGATTCGAGAGCCTAATGGCCATTATAGTTTTGAGTTCGAGAGTCCATTCACACTAAACTAAAACCTAAGGGTTTTACTACTTCGAGTTCGAGCAAGAGCTCACTCGGCTACGAAGGCAGTACTAGTTTGGGTTCAACCGATTTGCCTAAAATCCGAAGTCTCAAACATATTGTTCACAAGGCATGAAGTATATCAAAATTTCACAAGGCACAAAGCAGATTGAAATTATCACAATTCAAATTTTGAGACGAAAAAAAAGAAGAAAGATTCTTATATATATGAACAGAGTTATTTACAAAGGACCGATCGGGGTCCTACATAGAAAAAGAAAAAAAAGAGAAAAATACAAAGTCCCAGATATGTTCGAGGTTGACTCCATCTTCGAGGGAAACTTCTTCCTCATCCCCACATCATTATCGGACCCACTTCTGCTGCCGTCATCATCGTCATCAGAAGAGGCAAATGGCCATGAATCGGCTTCATGCACCTTTGCCTGTGCTATCTCCTCAGAAAGGTCGAAACCTTGGGCATGGATTTCCTTGAGGGTCTCACTCCGGGACTAGCACCTTGAAAGCTCGGCTATCCAATGTTCTCGATCAACAACCTCCCTCACTTGAGCTTGGGCATCTTCGGCATCAACCAGATATATGTCCACCGTCTTATCAACCTCGAGCTTTGCTTTTTTGGCCTCAGCTTGGGCCTTTGCAAGTTCAGCTTTGAGCTCTTTAAACCTCTTATCCTGAGCCGAGCACTTTTCCCTTGTACTTCAAAGTTGGGCTTTGATCGACGACAATTGGGCCAAGGCAGTTTCTTTCTCAGTAGCAAGGCGGTCCATGCCTTCCTTCCACTTGTAGAAGTCTGCTTTCACTCGATCGACCTCCTCCCGGAATATCTCGATCCTCTTGATCTTTTGCTCCATCTGTGACATTGAAACATTAGCTTCCGCCCCTGAATCGAGCCCGTGGTTTTTCAAGAGAATCGTTACCTGCTCGTTCAACTCGACTTCCTCCTTACGAGATCTAGCCAAATCAGCTCGGAGGTCCTTGATCTCTTCGTCCTTCTGCCCACAGAGAAGTTTGAGAGCATTCCTCTCCTCTGAAAGCCTTTGGAGATCGGCCTCGCATTGGCTTACTTCAACCCGGGACTTAGAGAAAGCTTGTATGAAAAAAGAAAGGAGTTAGATAGAAAAAAGGAAAAACGAAAGAAAACTACATTAACAAAATTCAAACTTACTCGGTTCAGAAGATGTTGGGACTCTTCTAAGAGATTGGATGCATCATTGAGATCGGAGGCATCCTCGAGACATCGACCCCGGTAAAGCTATCTCGAAAAGGATCCTCCCCACTGGGGACTCAGGTTATTTTGGGAGTCCTTATGGCTTGTACATCCCTTATAGCCTCTTTAGTAAAGGCAGGAAGGGATGGTGAGTGACATGCTATCACAACCCCAAGTGAGTCACTCGGGGCGCTCTTTTCAACTCTGGGGGTCTTGGGACAAGCCCCCTCTGGTATGTTTGTTGTTTGACGAGAGACAACCTCGACCTCAGATGATTCGGGGACTTTCCCCCAATCTTTCTTCAAAACTTCTTCAGCACGAGGCAGGGCCTCATCAACTGCCACCAACTTAGCGGCCTTGCGGGTCACCAGCACTTAGTCGCCGTCTTCATCATCTTCTTCTTCCTCCCTTAGTCGATGAACTACATAGGAAGGGAGAGCAGCAACCTCAGTCCTCAATTTGCTGATCGAGCTCTTTTTCTTGGGCTTAGGGTCTTCGGAGGTCGAGGACCTTCTTCTCTTATTATCCTTCCCCGGCTTCAAAGATGGGGCCATAGCCTCTTCCTCACTAGTCGGAGGCCTCAGGGCCGCATCCTTTCTCAGGCATGCAAAAGAAAAGATTAAGTAAGTAAAAAAAAAATATAGCCAATGCATCAGATATGTGAAAAAGGAAACTTACCATGGTTCTTTTCTTCCCATCGGCCTTTTGCCAAGTCGCGCCAACATCGCTCATCATAAGAAGAAGTCGAAGCCAGCTTTCAGACCCAGTTCTCGAGGTCAGGGATTGCTCAAGGCATCCAAACAACCGTTGCATGAAGACATAAGATATTAAATAAAGCGGAAAATGAAACACAACATGGAAATTAACAAGTAGAGTGCTACTTATGCTTCGGGTTCCATTTCTCAGGAAATGGCATTTTCTCTTTCGGGATGAGATCACAGGTCCTCACCCCAACAAAACGACCCATCCACCCTCGATTATTTTCCTCGTCGATGCTCGAGAACAACGTCTTAGTCGCTCGACGTTGCAGTTTGATCAACTCTCGAAAGATGCGAGGGATGTATAACCTGATGAGGTGATCGAGGATGAACGGAAACCCTCGGCTTTGTTTGTAAAGAACCGGAGCATGATCACTATGCACCAAAACGAGGGGTGTATTTGGCCCAAAGTCACCTGCTATTGACGAAAAAAGTCAGTGATGACAGGATCGAGGGGGCCCAATGTGAAAGGGTAAGTGTAAACACTTAGGTACCCTTCAACATGAGTGGTAATACTCTCTTTAGGAGAGGGGATCTCTATCACTTTGTCTCCCCAATTGCAATCCCTCTTGATTTGATCGAGATACCTCACGATTATCGAGCATATATATCTTGATACGTGCTCACACCGACCAGGGAACGAAGGAGGTCTCTCGATTTTGAAGTCGGATTTCAGAACACACGGGCCGGGAACACACTCCTCAGGGAGCGGATCCGTCGATGTTTTATCACCGACCGGCGAGAAGAATAAGAGGAAGCTTTTTCCTTTTGTGGAACCGTTTTAGATGTTTTCGCCGTTGTATGAGTTGAAGAAGGAAGACGACAGTAAGGTTTGGTGGTTCGAAACTAGCGGTGAAGACCTAAGGAGTAATGAAAGAGAAGAACTTGAGAGAGATAAAAGCTTAGCAGAACAGATGAAGGGGAAGATAAAGTTTTGATTCAACAAGAAGGAGACATATTTATGGATTTTCGGTGACGGTTCAACGATACTAGTGGACGACCGCTAACTGACACTCATTAATGGTTTGGGGAACTGTAACGACGGGACGTTTCGGTCACTTCCATCACTTACGTCACGGGGATGACATCATTGTTTATCGAGGTCGAAAAAATCGAAGGCTCAGTTCGTTTCTTCTCATTATAATCCAAGAAATGAGGGGACTATCTGCATACAGTAGAAATTGGGCCCACCCAATTTCACTATTTGATCGAGACTAGGACGTTGCTTCAAAGAGATGGGCCATTGTGTTCGAGATCGAAGTCTCTTTCGAGATCGAGGTCGGTATCAATCGAAGCCAAGGGAGATAGGCTCCAAGTAACATCGGGATAGCTTAGTAACGGAAGAGCGAGATGTCCGTGATTGGTCGAGGATCGGGACGTGAATCTCGAAACGGATGAAATCAGAAACGGTTGATTAGCTGATTGTACGATTTTCTTATGTAATTAGAGATATACCATAATTAGGATTCCTCTACTATATAAAGAGGAGTTCCAATCATTTGTAAACATATTATTCACTAAGACAAAAGCAATACAACTCTTCCCCTTGTGTTTTTGTTCATCAATCTATTTCATCTTTACTGTTTTTGCACTTATCAGTTCGAGGGCATCTAGACTCGTGGCTGAAGCTCTGTTTGAATATTGGTTTGATTTATTTCAAGTTTAATTCTGTCATTTACTTACGCATTTATCAATTGGTATTGGGTGAAATCACATATCCTTAAAACCACAATACAAGTTTAATTGTTATCCAAATTTTAGGGTAAACAATGTTGTTTATTTTCATAAAGACGCACAGATTAAGTCAGATAAATGTGTTTGTATTTTATGTTAAAAATCTATCAGAACTTCTATTTACATAAAATCTAGGTGCACAGTAAACGTTTGAACATAAATTTTATCATTTAATCTTAATTACTTAATGTATATTCTTATTTTATTAAATTACTTAATCACGGTAATTAATATAGGCAGATTTGATGCTAATACAGTAATACCGAATGCGAGCGTGTATTTTGCGTAACCTCATTCATAAGTTTAAATAAAAAACACAATCAATGGGATTAGTTAAGCTTCAAAAATACTATATCCTATTCTAATTGTGTTATTTATTTACGAGCAAGCACATAAAAATCATTTTTAATGGATGAAGTTTGTGATTCTAGCTCGGACCATATTTTTGCTTTATTACATGTCAGATGTACGAACTACCTCTATTAAAAATTTATATTAATTAGGAGGAAGACGCTTTAATTTATTTAAATATGTCGTAACAGTGGCATTTTAAAGGTTTTAAGATCATAGTTCTTTTTATTGCGTGACATACCGATCCCAGGACAGAAACTTTTTGTTATCTACTTGGATTTTTTTCTCTCCTAAGAACTTAGGATTGACAAGACAACTAAAGAACTTTTACTATTACTCACTAATCGCGCCACCTATTGGTTTCTAGTACAATGAAAAAGCTTTGATATCAGTTTTCAGCATTCTTTATAAACTTTTTATGAATTTATAATGGTGAAAATCTACTTTCTCACTTTTTGCTTAGGATTCGCTAGTGAAGCTTTTGAGGAAAAGATATTGTTTTATGATAATTGTGATATTTTTGCTTACCCTTGAAAATGAGTAACAATTAGATTTGTACGCAGTTTAAAGTACACGTGATTTGATTCAATACGAATGATCTAAGAACATCAAGTAATTATATCAAAGAGAGAATAAATGATCAAACCAACCGCAATGCAACAATCAAGCCTGGCCTCAAGTTTAACACTGTAATTTAGCCTGGATCGAACCGTCGATATGGGATCGGTTGCAATTTAAGAAAAGAATAGCTGAAGAACACTTTGAAAGATAGCTAGAAGACAAAAATGAACTTTTATTGCTTTGATATGCATGTCAACAATGTGTTACAATGAAAAAATTAATCCCTTTCCATAGTAGAAGAGTTTCAATCCTCGTACAAGTCTAAAAAAGATAACAATCTTCTTTTTCCGATAAAAATATCGATCCGCAGTTGATATCGGACGAGATTTGTTCCGTAATATTCGCTTGAGGGCGTATCTTATGGCTCCTAACTTTTCATGCCCGACCGCTTCTCTTTTTCCCGTGGTCTGGAAACTTTATTCGGTCTGGGTCCGTTGTTTTGTTGTGTTCGATCCCCGATGCATCTTTCATTCCTTCCGAGTTCCGATACGAGGGATCCTTAGGTCTTGCTTGTAGTTGCGTCAGATTGTGCTTCCCTCTCATTTCCTCATTGAAAAATCGAGGAAAACATTGCCTCCGATTTTATCCGTACACAGATAGCCCCCTCACTTTTTAGAGAGCAGGTTTATCGAAGCGACGGGAAGCGATTAATTGACCCCAGTTCCTTCTTTCGTAATCTATAACCGAGTCGACGGGTAGGTGAAACGTCTCATCAATCGCGTAGTTTTGACTTAGGACATATGTCGGCCACCTATTGACCGTCCTCGAATGCAAAACATCACGCATTGATTACCCCCTCTCTATAAAAGCTTCGGTCCTTTTTTCACTTTTTTACTTTTTGATTCCAAGACTCCTTAATTTCCCCTTGAACTTTTCACTTGCTCTTAACCCCTTCAAATATTCATACATTGTTCTATATTCACATCTTCATCTTCCCATCTTCAAATATTCACACTTCATCCTTAAATCTTCAAGTTTGACCATCAAACCTTCATCCTCATCTTCAAATCATCATATTTCCCATAACTTGATGGCGAAGACTTCGAAATATGTGTCCCAACAGGCCGTCCCTTCAACTTTTAACCCGGGCATGGATACTGAGGTGACTGTACCTAAAGTGGCCCCGGAACCTCCCCTGAAGAACTCCATCCATAGAGGTCGTTCCATAGAAAACGACTTCAAGGTCGAAGAAGCCTCCAGTCAATAGGATCGAGGCGATGAGGTATGGAGGTACATATGCTCCATCACCGAGGACACGCTCCCTATGGTTCGGGAGAACTACAAATGGGAGGGTAAATAAGTGGCCGGCCCCGATCCTGATGAGGATATCACCACACATGTGGAGGGGTATATAAGTGTTTACACATACATGTGCACACTTGCACCCGTGGACCCCATAGTCCTTGATTTTTGCAGAAGGTACGAGGTCTGCCTCGGGCAGATTCACCCGTTCTTTTGGAGGATCGTGATCCTCCTCCTCCACTTTGTTTATAACACTGAGGCACGTCGGTTCACCATCGATCATTTGTTTCGTCTCTACATTCCTAGAATCTTCCGAGGGGTACTAATCAAGCTTATTCATCGGGCGAAGAAAGCTCCATTATCGAATTGATGAAGATAGGTATCGAGGCTAGGAGGGAGATTCGTTCGGGTGAAAACCGAGGAGCTCATTCCTTTCCAGTTCCCGCCGTTCCCTAATAAATGGAACCTAGCACGTAGGTTCCTCTCCTTCTCGAGTTTTTAGAATTTTATGTGATTTTCTGTTCTTCTTTTCATTAACTTTTTGTATTATCGTGCAACTGTTTCCTGAGTACCCAACCTGGTTCACCGCCTCCAAGAGTGGGTGATCTCGTCCAAGCCATACCTCTATTTGAGGTTGTGAAACAACCAGAGAAATAATAGTACCCAACAAGGAGCCGGGGTAGATTTTCCACAGGGAGCTATGAATGGGACTTAGGAGTAGATATTCGAGTGAATGAACTTGAATTATCTCGGATTACACTTCTACAAAAGTTGGTTTGTTTCTAAATCTATTTTAAACTAAGGATGAAAACTAAGAATTAAAACTAGCAAATTGTTTTTGTTTGTTTTTCAAATGTTAAAAAGTCCTAGGGCTATGACCTTCACCTAGGTGTTCGCTTAATGAGTTATAAGTCTTAAAGCTTGTTTTATTGGCCGGGGTGGATTATATGTAATGACCCGGTCTGTCGTTACCTAGAACCTGCATTATAATTACTATGATTGACTTGTTATAGGTTGGTTATACTGTTATTGATGTGTTAGAGTTGGTAGGCTCGAAATCGGAATTAGCCTTTAAAAATAGCCTTAAAGTTGGACAAGTCAACTGAGAGTTGACTTATTGGTAAACGACCTCGGAATACGGATTTTATGGCTCGGATAGCTTCGTTAGGTGATTTGTGACTTAGGAGTGTGTTCAGAATAATTTTGGGATGTTCGGGTAGAATTAGGCTTGAATTGGCGAAAGTTAGTTTTGGCGATTTCCAGTCGGCAGTGGAAAAATAGGCTATCGGGGTCGGAATGGAATTCTGACAGTTGGAACAGGTTCGTAATGTCACTTGGATATATCTGCAAAATTTCAGGTCAATCGAAGTTGTTTTGGATAGTTTCGGCATTGTTGGTGGATTTTAGAAATTTGAAAGTTCTTAGGCTTGAATCTGATGTGATTTTGGTGTTCCGAGGGTGCAACTAAGTTTGAATGATCATATGTGATGTGTTGGTATATTTGGTTGGGGTCCCGAGGGGCTCGGGATTGATTTCGGGTGCTTAACGAAGGGTTGGATTTGGAAATTTCAGCAAAACAGCTGCTGGTGCTGGTGTAACCGCACCTGCGGAAGTTTGACCACAGGTGCGGGCCCGCAGGAGAGGACAAGGCTCCGCATGTGCGGGAAGGTCGCAGGTGCAGTTAGGGGACCGCAGGTGCGAGTAATGGGTCGCAGGTGTGGAAATCGCTGGAGAGAATATAATTAAACCCTTCCGCGACCTTAACCTATTTTAACACCATTTTTGAACGGGAAGAAGCTTTTGAGGCGATTTTGAAGAGGGAAAATCAGTGTTCATCATAGAGGTAAGTATTTTTGACCTTGAAACTTGATTATAGGTGATTAAGGAACATAATATCAGTGTTTAATACATGAAAACCAGTAGAAAAAGATGGGGTTAGAGCTTGAGATTATGAGACCTTTAGGGGTCGGTTTGAGGGGCCAAACGGACTCCGATTTTAGCGTTCTTTATATGTACGGACTCGTGAGATGACGAAGAACATTTTGGTATAAAAATTTCTGAGTTCCGGGATGCGGGACCAGGGGTCGGGTTTTAACAAATTTCGGATTTTCAGCTAAAACTGGTATTTTTAAATTGGAATTCATTCCTTAAGCATAATTTGACGATAACGGTCTGATATTTATAGATTTGGATCGCTTGGATGTTGATACGAGAGGCAAGTGTATTGCGGAATAGTTTTCGGGCTAGTTTGAGGTAAGTAATGTCTTTAAATCCTGTCCTGAGGGTATGAAACTCCGGACTTTACATCCTTTCACGGATTTTGGAATGCAAAGATTGGAACTTTGGAGATATATTCCTTTTTAGGCAACTATTGAGTTGCGAAACCGATTTTTAAGCCTATGCTTAATAGTATTGATATATTTTGATATGATTTGGGCTGTAAGCCATGTTTGGGGCCTAGTGCCGATTTGAATACCCCTTGGGGGGAAGATTTTTACTAATTTCCTCACTTGATATGTTATGATTTTCACTCAGTCTTTTCTTGATAATTGTTTTGACACTCAGAGTATTTTTTATACTACTCCTTGAAATTGAACACTATTTTTGGGTCGAGAACCCGGTATATTTATGGCCTGAAATGCATGTTGAGAGTGTCTGACTGAGTGAGGCTGCGGGCCAATATTGTGAGGATGATATGATATGAGTGAGGCCGTGGGCCTATATTGTGTGTGATTTATGCCATGCTGTGTCTTATTATAGCTCTTGGGCTGTAGGAGCCCCTCCGGAGTCTGTACACACCCCCAGTGAGCGCATGTACCTAATGAGTGATGTTGCCCGCGGGGCTGATACTGAGTGATTATGAGGTTGCCTGATGGGCTGATACTGAGTGATTGTGAGGTCGCCTGATGGGCTAATATTGAGTGACTGTGAGGTTGCCTGATGGGTTAATATGGAGTGACTGTGAGGTTGCCTGATGGGCTGATACTGAGATTGTTATGAGAAATGAGTTTTGCCCGAGGGGCAGATTTATGATAAATTTTACGGAGTTTTTGACTACGATTCACTTCGTTTTTCGAACTGATTTTACTGAGAGTTTTACTGAGATATATTGATATTATACTTGTTTCAAAGGATTTCTGGAAAACAGTTTTCGAACTTATGTATTTGATGAATACTTATGGTGACTTGGTGATTTACTATTTTTGTGAATTGGTGTATCTGTGCTGTGTGTTTCGTATTTTCTCAGATTGAGATTTATTTCCATTACTACTGAGTTGGTGTACTCATCATTACTCCCTGCACCTCTGTGTCAGATCCAGGTATTGATTCAGCGCAACAGTCGTCCGAGTTCGTTATCAGCAGCTTACAGGATTTTGAGGTAGTTGTCTAGCGTCCACAGCTTCTCCATTTCCCTTCCTTATTTAGTTTTAGCATTTCATTCCTAGACTTATTTAAGACATTAGCAGAGTTAGTATTATTTCATAGATTCTCGTGACCATGTTGACTCCAGTCTTGGGAGGTTTTGTTTAGAGTTGTTTAGACTATTATTGGGGCGCTAAGACTTAAAGAATTTATTTTATGCTATGTTTGCTGTTTATCATTGAATTGTGAATTACTATAACGGAACAAATGCGTAGTAATGTTATGGTTGGCTAGCCTAGTTCCACGATAGGCTCCATCACGACTTGTTAGAATTTGGGGTCGTGACATTATAACTATCAACACTCAAGTACCCACTCAATACCTCTCGTTCAGAGAGTGATTTTGCCCAATTTGGCTTTCTCAAGTCCAAATGGGTATTGAACTAAACAGTTGATAATAAACTCAAGTCGGGTTTTACTATCTCTAGATTCAACCCTTTAATTGAGTTTATCAATTTCTTGATTGACCTAATCTCTTGCTAGCCAAGTTTTCCTAGACTAAGACTTTCTTTCTCAAGAAGAGACCAAGTCAATCAGGCATGAAATAACGTTTGCAACCATTAAATCTTCAATTAATAGCAAGAACATGGCTAGATAATCAACACCCAACCATAAACAAGCAATAACTCAAACACCCATTAAGTTTACACACTAGGTTTGGGTCACAAACCTAGTGATAATCTAGCTACTCATGCTTAAATTAGAAGATAAAGAAGAAGAATTGATAATCAAACCCATATTACTGATTGAAATGTTAAAACTAATATTCAAAAAGCTCAAAATGGCTAAAATAACTAAAAGAAGCAAAGTAAATAGTTGTTGATGTCAAAAGGCACAAAAGTTAACCTAAACAAGTGAAACTATTCTAGTTATACAATGTTGGAATTTTCAGATAAAATTGCTCTTTCCGGAGGTTCTGCGGCCGCACAATTCCATGTGCAGTCCGCACTTCTCTTATCTTGGTAGGATTGGACTTTTGCGTCCGCACAATTCAGAACTGCGTCCATATCTCTCTATTTCAGCGGTCCGCACATTTCTGAGATGCGGCCACACTGGGCTCTTTTGCGGACCGCATAAATGCAACTGCGGCCGCACAATAATCATCGTCCGCACTTACGTGTAACTTGGATTACAATTTCTTTGAACCTTTGGCCTTGCCTTGCTTCTGCGGCCGCACATTTCATGTGCGGACTGCACTTCTCACAAGTCTTCTGCTGGATTTGCTTCACAATCTGCGACCGCAAATGACAATCTGCGGTCTGCAATTTTTTGTCCTTGGTTCAATTTACTCCTTCTTGAGTCAGATTTCATCTTTGAGGCTCATTTTCCACCATTCCTGCATTTAAGCATATTTTAACAGTTTTTGGGAACATAATTAAACGTGTTTGGAACAAAACGAAAGTAAAAAGGTGCTAATAAGTAGTCAAAATCCCCATTCATTAGTGGGTCGAATAGACCTGCACAAAGATGTTGTATTTTGAGCGTGAATGGTGCGATCTCTCGAAGGGAAAGTGGGAGGCCCGTTCCCGTTGTGAGTGATCTTCCCGACCAAACTTACTTACATATTTAATTGTTTTTCTCTAAATCCCTCTCTTTATTTCACAGGCTTGCCCAAAACCACCGAGCTCCGGGCATTGGACGAGGAAGAGGTTTCGTATTCACCCGATAAACCCTCCGCTTTGGGACAGCCTGAGGCTGCTGAGAAGAAGAGAAGAAAGTGAAAGTCTTCGGGTTTCTTAGATTCCGAAGCCAAGAATAAGAGGGTAGCGTCCCGGGCCCGAGCCCAAAAGAGCAACAAGAGGAGTGCCCGGGCCAGGGCACCAGACCCTGATTCCCTCCACTGGCTCACGGACTACCCTAAAGATGACAATATGGAGTTCGTCGCCCATGGGACAACTATTAATGAAGAAGAGCAGACGACAACCGAGGGAAGCGACCGAGAGGTCGACCCATATTTTGCTCAGGAGCCCGAAGGAAAACCAGTGGCTACGGCCTCTCGAGAAGCTACTCCACCTTAGAGGGAAGCCGGTGGGGTCATCTACATCACGGGAACGCCGTCCCACACAGAGTCTCTATCCGGCGCGACTCATGCTGTCAAGGAGAAATGGAACGAAATGTAGCGGGCCGCAGGAGAGGCCCTCGACATTTTTTTGAGGGCATGGACATGGGCGCATTGTAGGATTAATACGGGTTTGGTCACCTTGAGATCCCAAAGAAAAATGTACCGTCGAATGCAGGCGGGCCGAGCTTGAGCCTGAAGTTGGTGAAACAGTTCTCTGCTTTGAGCGTGGACCCCTGCTGCAAGAGGAGGATTGTGTTTATGATGCCGGCAGATACCTGTGTACTATATAGACCGGTTGGCATGGACAGTATCTTCACTACTTGGTGACCGAAAAGGACTAGGCGAAGATGAATGAGGTGGGTGCACCGAGCCTCTTCAATGATGCACAACATGCATTGAACCGGACACGCTTCTCTTTCCTTGTGACCTTCGCATAGTTCATTTAACCTTAGCGTTTATTCATGGTCTCTTTACATTGTTTTCCAGGTCTCGATTCTTCATCACAAAAGTTTTATTAGGTCTCGGATAGAAGTGAGCCAGCTCGAGTTTGAGCTCAAGGAGTAAGTCCAGTAAAGGGACATGTACAAGGCTCTTAAAGGTGAGGCCCTCAAGGACCTCCCCACTCTCCAAGATGAGCTGGAAAAAGATCAAAAGGACGAGATGGATAGACCTGATTGACCATCTCCGGGACGAGATGGACGAGCTTAAAGCTTCGGTCGAGACGTTGAAGAGTAGAATGGACCATATGGCCTTGAAAAAGAAGGTTACTAAAGAGGAGTTTGCATCGGTAAAGGACCAGCTCCAGGTGTCTAAGGATAAGGCCGAGAAGTGGTCTCGACTAAAGGAAGAGCTTCAAGTACAAGTGAGTTCAATTGTTTCGGAACAGGACGACCTTGGCCGGGGGTACACCGCGTTGAAGTCCAAGTTAGAGGTAGCCTTGATGAATTCGTTCGAGGTTGAGGAGATGCTTTCCCAATACAAAAACGACATAGAAATAGCCGAGGCCTGATTAATAACGAAATCTGAGTACGTAAAGTTGATATCTCGGAGGGAGACCCTTGGGGAGTTTCACGCTCGGGGGTTTGATCTGTTGGCCGAGATTGAAGAGGCCAAGAGGCTTGCGGACGAGGTAAAAGAACTATATGAGCCTGAGGTGTCTAGTACTGAGTCAGGCTCTGATGAAGATTATGCAGAGATGAATTAACTTATTTTTCATTTTCTTTCGTACATTTCTTTTTTTTTGTTTATTTTGAGGTCTCTTTATCGTGCCTTTGTATATATTTTTGGAATATATAAAAATTTTCCCTTCGAATATACTGTCTCTTTGCAGTATCTGTTTGTAACTTTTTATATGAAGATTTTCATTAATGCCTTAGCATAAAATTGGACATAATCTAGAGTACCCATTCTCCCGAAGCCAGACAGTTCAAGCACTGAGCTACATAAGCTACAATATCCTTCTTCATCCTCCGCCACCAATAAAGATGCCGCAAATACTGGTACATCTTTGCGGCGCCCGAATGAATGGAATACCGGGAACTATGTGCCTCCTGAAGAATCAACTCACAAATTCCATCGATATCAGGCACACAAATACGGCCTTGCATCCTAAGAACTCCCTCATCATCCACTGTGACCTGCTTGGCACCCCCGTGCCAAACTGTATCTCTACGAGTACATAGATAACGATCATCATACTGCCTGGCCCGAATACGATCATACAATGAAGATCGGGCCACGGTATGGGCCAACACACTGCCAGTATCAAAAACCTCCAATCTCACAAATCGGTTGGCTAAAGCCTGAACATCCAAAGCAATAGGTCGCTCTCCGACTGATAAATAAGCAAGACTACCCATACTAGCCGACTTCCGGCTCAAGGCATCGGCCACCACATTGGCCTTTCCTGTATGATAAAGAATGGTAATATCATAGTCTTTCAACAACTCTAACCATCTCCTATGCCTCATATTCAACTCCTTCTGCTTGAACAGATACTACAAACTCTTGTGGTCAGTGAACACCTCACATGGCACCCCATACAAATAATGCCTCCAGATCTTCAACGCATGAAAAATAGCTGCTAACTCCAAGTCATGAAATGGATAATTCTTCTCATAAACATTCAACTTACGCGAAGCATAGGCTATAACCTTGCCATCTTGCATCAACACTGCACCAAGCCCAACCCGTGAAGCATCACAATACACGGTATACGGCCCTGAACCTATGGGCAAAACTAACACGGGTGTCGTGGTCAAAGCTGCCTTGAGCTTCTGAAAGCTCGCCTCATACTCATCCGACCACCTGAACTGGGCACCCTTCTAGATCAACCTGGTCATCGGGGCTGCTATAGATGAAAAGCCCTCCACAAATCAGCAATAATAACCTGCTAAGCCCAAGAAGCTCCGAATCTCCGTAGTTGAAGTGGGCCTAGGCCAATCTCTGACTTCTGAAATATTCTTGGGATCCACCTGAATACCCTCCGCCGACACAACATGGCCCAGAAATGCCACCGAACTCAACCAGAACTCACACTTAGAAAATTCGGCATACAACTGACTGTCCCTTAGAGTCTGGAGGACGACTCTAAGGTGTTGCTCATTCTCCTCTCGGCTACGAGAGTATATCAATATATCATCAATAAACACAATCACAAATAAGTCCAAATATGGACTGAACACACGGTTCATCAACTCCATAAAAGCAGCGGGGGTATTTGTGTTGGACCATGTCACTAAATGGTTTTTAAAGGTTGACAAATAGTGACAAGTTGAACCAGGTCCATCAGAGCAGATACATCTGAACGAAGCAGTTGGCACAAGAATCGTACAAGTCTAGGAGATATCAGTGATTGCTGAGTATCAAAGAACTAAGAGAATGTCTCCTAATACGAAAAGGTTGCAAACTGATAAAGATGACAGAAGTTGATTTCAGCTAGGAAAGAAATAGAGGAAGGAAGTTGAGTTGCAATCAAACTCGTTTACCAAGGAAGAGTTGGATCAGAATTGAATCATGGACTCAACAAACGGGCTCTATAAATACTCAATGTATTACTGCTGAAGAAAGTGACGCACAAGTACTAAAGTGAATCAAGATCTGAAGCAAATGTCCCAGAGATATTTTGCAAGCAGAATTGTCGTGCGATACAAAGGCTACAGTTCAACTAGAAGNAATATTGTATCTTATCAGCTTTCTTAGAAGCAAATTGTAATAGGTACACATTGTTCAAGTTAGCGTTAGCTTGAAATCTGAAGAAATTAGCTAGAAGCTAGTTGATACAAAGAGGATTAGAGTTAGTCCTAGGATTACAAAACAGTTTATTTTGTAAGTTCATTTTGGCTCAGAGTTTTAGTGAAGAGTTTGAGCAAATCCTACTGAGGAGTAGGTCGTGGTTTTTTCACCTTTTGAGCCAGGTGTTTTCCACGTAAAATTCCCTGTGTCTTTACTATTACTGCTTTATTATTCCGCAAACAGTAGTAAGTAGTATACTAAGAAAAACCAGGTTCTTCTTATTAGACAGCACTCAAAAATTGAGTACTGCACAATTAACTTATATAATTGTGTGGTATTGACGTCTAAAACATCAATTGGTATCAGAGCAGGTTATCCTTGAAGAGGCTAACACCTAGGAAAAGATCAAGATGAGTGCACCACCTGGGAACTGGGAAGGTCAATCAACTGCAAGGCCACCACTCTTCAATGGCCAGTACTATTCTTGGTGGAAGAATAGAATGAAGGATCACCTTATTGGAGAGGACTATGAACTCTGGGACATAGTCACTGATGGACCACTTGCAACAATGAAGAAAACTGCTGAAGGAGTAGATGTGCCTAAGACTAGGGCTGACTGCACAGCTGAGGATCTGAAGAAATGGGAGAAGAATGCCAAGGCCAAGAATTGGCTAGTGTGTGGACTAGGCCCAGATGAATACAGCAGAATCCAAAGCTGCAACACTGCCAAGGAAATCTGGGATACTCTACAAGTGGCTCATGAAGGAACATCTCAAGTGAAGAGGTCTAGAGGTACATTGTTATACTCTCAGTATGAAAACTTCACTATGAAAGAATGAGAAACAATTCAGGAGATGTACACAAGGTTCACAACCTTGACTAATGAACTCAAGTCTCTTGGAAGAGTCATCCTTGAAGAAGTCAAGGTTGAGAAGATTTTGACAAGGGTTCTGCTTATCTCCTGGGAAAGCAAGATAACTGCCATCCAGGAATCCAAAAATATGGCAACCCTTAGACTAGATGAGTTGATTGGCAACCTTACTGCTTATGAACTCAGAAGGCAGACCATGAAAATGGATGCCCCAAAGAAGGAAAGAAGTCTAGCACTAAGGATCACAGAGGGAGCAGATCTGGAGGATGATGAGATGGCCATGATCACCAAAGAATTCAGAAACTTTCTCATGAGGAAGAAAGGCATCTCTAGAGGAGGAAACTTCAACAAGGCAAAGGCTCCTGAAAGGCCAGCTAATGAGGGATGCTACAAGTGTGGAAAAACTGATCATCTCATCAAGAACTGCCCCCAGTGGGAAGTAGAATGGAGGAAGGAGAGATATGAAAGAAAGAACAGGAAGAAGGAACTGGTCCAACCCAAGAAAACTACTACAAAGGCTATGGTTGTTGCTTGGGGGGAAATTTCAAATAAAGAATCAGAAGATGGTGAGACAGAAGACCAGGCTCTCATAACAATTGGAGAATCTGATGAGGAGACTTATGAAGAACCACAGGTAAGTATCTCACATCTTAAAACAAAAATAAAATTTCTATCTAAGGAGAAACTCTCTGAGTTGCTACTTGACTTTATTGATGATTCTGAGTAGACAACTAAAGAGAAAGATCAAATATCTAAAGAGTGTGTAATGCTGAGAGCAAAATGCATGGACCTGGAAATAAGGGTCAGTGAATCTGAAAAGAAAAACACTGTCTTGATGAACCAGGTTCAACCACTCGAAACTGAGATTCTAGAACTAAAATCTGAAAATTTAAAGTTAAGACTAGGATCCAGTAAAAAGGTAGTTGATCACTCTCATGCTAAGTTAGAAGAAGACTTAGGTAAACTGAAAGAAAAAATGTTTGCCAAAGATGAGCAGATAAGATCTCTTAAAGAAGAACTTGGCAAAGTCAAACATGAATTTGATAGAACACGTAAGTGGAATAAGTCTTCTGATGCTTTAATATGGCTCCAAGAGAATCATAGTAGCAACCGGAGAGGGCTTGGTTTTGGGAGTCAATTGCCTAAGTGGGATCCCAAAAGCAAGTATCTCACTCTCCCTGAAAATAAAATTTGCACCCATTGTGGGAAGACTGGCCACTATAAATATGAGTGTACTGCAAAAGAAAAGGCCAGTCAAAATGATAGATTCATTAAAAAGAAAAACTGGCTACCAAACTGGGCCAGAAAAAATCTGATTCATCCATTCTCTCATGGAAAGGGACCCAAACTAGTTTGGGTTCTTAAAACTAACCCCTAATTTCTTTTGAAGGTACAAGTGAAGGGAGGCAGCCAGTTTTGGTTTTTGGATAGTGGCTGTTCTAAGCATATGACAGGGAACAAGGAACGGTTCCTTTCACTTGAAAACCTCAAAGGAGGAAATGTCTCCTTTGGAAACGGAAAGAAAGGTGAAATAATAGGGGTCGGCAAGGTAGGTAAAGATGACACACGTTCAATTGAACATGTGTATCTGATAGATGGATTGAAATATAGCCTTATCAGTGTGTCACAATTGTGTGACAGAGGTAACCTTGTCGCTTTCACTTCCACAAAATATTTTGTGATCAACCTGCTTACTGACAAGATTGATTTGCAGGGAAAAATAATGAACAATATCTATGTCATTGACTTGTCCACACTGTCTGACAATGAACTCACTTGCCTTAGTGTGTTGGACAGTGATCCCCTCCTGTGGCACAAAAGACTTGGTCATGCAAGTCTAACTCAACTTAACAAGCTGGTCTCTAAGGACTTAGTGGTAGGGCTTCCTAACATTAAGTTCAAAGAAGACAAGGTTTGTGAGGCATGTGCAAGGGGGAAGCAGGTAAGGTCTTCTTTCAAAAGTAAGAAAATGGTCAGTATCACCAGGACGTTGGAAATGGTTCATATGGATCTGTGTGGTCCCATGAGAACTCTAAGTAGAGGTGGGAGGAGATATGTGATG
>ML274630.1:0-26651 GCA_005239495.1 Nicotiana undulata | reverse complement strand
GGCTCAGAGTTTAGTGAAGAGTTTTGAGCAAATCCTACTGAGAAGTAGGTCGTGGTTTTTTCATCTTTTGAACCCAGGTGTTTTCCACGTACAAATCTCTGTGTCTTTACTATTACTGCTTAATTATTCCGCAAATTGTAGTAAGTAGTAGACTAAGAAGAACCAGGTTCTTCTTATTAGACCGCACTCAAAAATTAGATACTACACAATTAACTTGTAATATTATGTAGTATTGAAGTCTAAAACATCAAACTGAAATCATAAAACTCAGCGCTTCAAATAGAAACTATGAGGCATATCACTGACCCAATACCTTGTAGCAAAAAATGAAAAAAGAAATCCACCAGCGATGTTCGTCCTAACGAAAAGCCACATGATAATCCCAACAGTTTAAACTTTCCAAAATCACCAAAGTTCGCGAACCACAAATATCATCGATGATTTAAAGCTAAAAAGTATAAAAAATTCCAACAAAATCAAAACGCTTGAATTTGAAACTTATCTTTTATTTGATAAATATTTTTTATTATTTGGATTGAAAAACTCTATGGAAAAAGAGAGGATAAAACCGCATAAGCACATGCCACAAAAAAAGAAGAATCATACTATATTATAAGTGTGAAATTTTCAAGTCAAAACTGAATTACGAAAATACCCACTAAAAGATGAAAGACTATTTTACCCTTTCAAAAATAAAATAACTCTTCTGTGTTAAACTACAAATATATAATTTTAGATGTTAGCTATTGAATTTTAAAGTCTTGACTTGACATGATCAGAAAATTTATTATGATACAATATTTTTCCCTTCATTAGAAAATTTTCAATATTTTTATATAAAAGCAAAATAAATATTTCTTCTGTTTCATTGTACTATTTAATTCAATAAATAAATATCATTCCTTTCATATGCCAATACATTGATTAATCACACTTGCATTAGACAACATCTTCGTTGTGGAAAAAGTTAAGAGTATTTGAAGAGGCGCATTGAATTGTTAAGTAATTCAATAAAAAGCGCTTGGAAAAGTTCGAGCAACTCCATCTAAATGAAAAGAAGGATTATATAAAGACAAGAAAATATTCTATCTTCATCATCCCTGCTTCTCCAACTTTAGTGGCTTTGACGATGTCAAGGACTTTTTCTAGCCAGCAGATTGTTTTCAATCTTTCAAACTACTCATCATCTTTCTTATATAAAGAGCTTTACAAGTCCTGTACAACAAATTATAAGGCAAGAAACATTTTATATCAATATCAATGAAAGTACATTTTCAAATAATACTAAAAGATTCTTTTCGTTCCGTTTGGAATCGATTGCGACTTCTTATTAGGAGTACTTGTTTTTGCCTTATTCACTGCAATTAATTATTTTTCATTCTATAGGTATTTCATATCGCTATTATTTTTTCTTTTATTGAAGCTTGTAATTTAACCCTTCTAATTTCATGATACTCATTACACACATATTATAATATTATCGATTCTCATGTGTTTTTGTTTGTCAAATCTCTTCGCTAACTCCTATCTCTATAATTAATATCATGTTTCATTGATACGGTACAACAACAACAATTACATCTTAATTGCAAACTGATACAAATTATTATCCAAGTATTTTCTTTCGTTTTAACAGTTGATATACACGCTGATTTATGAAAATATCGAGTAGTTATGTCACAAAAAGCGCTATCTAGACCGACAATAACCATGTATCTGCAAGATGTCTTATGTACAGATATAATATGGAAATGAGTTTCGTGGCGTGAAAATCCATTTTGTTGGTGGTAGACTGGTAGCATTGAAAAAAGTCCTCTTTACAATCTCTTTCAATAACCTGGAGTGGGAATAAGTTAAATTTGCTCCTCAAAAACCAAATGTTGTACTTACAAGTTATGCACAAAACGTATATGTTAACAACACAATTTTTTTCTATAGCTACTTGAACCAATCGTTGTTCACAAGTGACAATAGTTAGTGGCACAGCTAGAACTTTTATTAAAGAGTTCAATAATATATAATACAAAAGAATTGACGATGTAGATATATTATAATTTTCAGGGCATTTCACCCCTGCTTCTACTCCTAATATATAGTAGCAGTGCAAATGATAAGGAAAAAACCATTCTTCTATATTATCTGTATGGTGATCACGAATGAAATTTGTTTGATTCTTAAAAATTTGTAATTGCTCAGTATATATAGTACGGAAACTTGAAAATCTTTCAGAGAATTCAATTATGCAATTGCTTTGCGATTTTACAAATCTATTGGAAATATATCATTTATGTTTCAATTTCAAAGTCACAAATTTCAATGTTAATAATGTGACAAATATACTCATTCCTGTGTTTCTGAATATATGTCATGCATCAAAAAAAAATTCTTTAATGATATAAGTAAATAATTTTCTTCAAATTTTATACTCTCACTGGTTCACAATAAGTGACCAATTTGTTTTTAGCACGCTCATTAAGAAAATAGTAAATTCTATACAAAAATATCTGGTATGACTAAATTATTCTTAATTAAATATTTAATGTGAGGAGTACGGAAACTTTTTTAGGGATATGTACATAAGGGTTATTTTATAAAAACAAATTGAATTCTTTCTTGATTATATAAATGGACACTTATTTTGGACCAAAATGAAAAAGCAAATTGGTCACTTATTGTGGACTGGAGGGAGTATTAATTAATATAGGTTGCACGTGTAACGCACGTATCCAGAACTAGTACATAAANCAGATATAAAGTTCAGTCATGATAATAGTCTGTTGAAAAGGTTAGGAATATATTATAATATTACTAAAGATTCAACAAAGAGGATTAAAAAAGGACGATGTAGTTCAAAGTGACGATCCGAACTAAAAATCTCTAGTAAATTTGCAAGCTGGAAATGGAGAGTTATTATTTATGGTAGGAACTCTCGGAAAGAGATATTCCTTTCATGATTTAAACGTAGAATCACGATATGTACCGGCCAAATTGAGGCATTTTTTGACTGTATAAATTGATGATTCATTTATTTATAGTTGTCAGAGAAAATTTTAACTATATAATAAGTGGAAGACCCTTGGACGACCAAGGGTGAATCGGTAATTACACAATATTTCCAGAAACAAAAGGTTGTACTTCACGCCTTAAAAGAGTCCCTATCATTTTGCTATACCAAAAATATCAACCATTCTTTACTATTTTCTCCGGCTTTGTGTCTTTCCTGTAGTTGCCCCTTAAAGCTTCAGTAAATCAAGGTAAGTTTGTGTCCATTTCAGTAAATTAGTCTCTTTCTTCTAGGAGTTTCTATTTTGTACAGAATAGATTCTGCAATCGTCTTCACCAAATGCTCCAAAAAGCAACCATCTGTCTCTCAAAAAAAAAACCTCAAAAGTGCTCTTCATGATTCTCTTTTAATAGCAACTTGAAAAATATTAAGTTTGATTTCTAGCATAAATTTACTTAGGTCAGTTTGTGCTCCATTTGTTTTCCTATTTTTTGCGTCTCCTTTTTTGATTTTTTTGTTCAATTGGTTAGATCTCTTTCAGTTTTTGTTGCTTCATTTGGTACTTGGGTTGTAATTATATTGCATGCACTGATTTTCAGACTTTGTTACTGCTGTTGTTGGCCGGTATTCTCCCGCTTTTTACCGATGCCCGTTCTACGGATTGATACAAAATTTAAAATAGAAAAGAGTAGATGTTCTTCCTACTCCACGTGGTTAGCACATTTTATTTTATAGTTCAATACAGAGAATAATATGTTATCCCCGAAATTTGAGATTTTATTTGATAGAGTGTCACCTTTGCTGCCCCAAAATTGAAGCGATATTAAACATGATAGTTATGGTACATTTCTGTAAACCTGTTTAATAAGTAGAAACAATTCTTTTCTAATGTAGTTTGCAAGTCTATTGTTTATTCCATATAATGGCATCTTAATGCTCAAAGGGTGTGTTCATAATCGGGTTCACTACTTTTGTTAGTGTCTCATTTGTTTAATTAGTATTGATTGTTGTTCATTAGAATAAGATATTTGAATTGATTCTCTCTTTTTTACATTCTGAAACCTATTGTATGTACATTTGTGTAAACCTGTGGCTTTGGATGTCCACTGGCTAGCAAGTATCAACCAATTATGGTGGTATCAAGTATCAACAGAAGATAGTTTTGTATACAATTGTTCATGCTTTCACATAAAATTCCGAGGGTTTCAAAATTGAATAAATCGTTAAAGGTTGATATTGCTACATGAACCAGATAATAACATTTAGAGGATGCTTGCCATCATTTTCCTGAAACAAAGCTACTTAGGTAGCCAATGGCATCGCTTATTTCTTTTTCAGGTTTGCAGAAAGAGGGTTAGATGAGCAACAAAGGAAAAAAATTAGTTAAGAGTGAAATAGCATTTGAACAAAGACATAATCCATTTGTCTCTACTTTATCATGAAAATTTAAAAGAAAGCAATATCTTTTGAAATGAAGGTAAACGACTTGGTCATATGTTATTAGATTTGAAAAGCGGAAATAAGAAATAATTCAACCAGATTTAAAGAAGTCATCAAGCTGTAAGTTACAGACGTAACTCTATTATTTTTAATGTATGTTACACCTTTCAATCTTGAGGCCTAAAGAAGGTATGAGATCCAAAGGTTTGTTTTGACTTCTTTGATTTTTGTCTTCTTTATTTTCGATATGTTTTCATGAAAATGGAACACTGTCAAGGTTAATCTCAAAACATAATCAACAACACCCAAAGAGTTGAATGAAACTATATATATTTAAAATTGAAGACGAAATAGTTTGGTTCCTTGCGATATTGTTGGCATAGTATAAGATGACTAAACTACAGAAAGCTTGGAAAGATGGTGCTGAAAGATGTATGGATTCTCTGTGATTTTAATAATGTAAAGAGTTGTATCAGATAAAGTGTGACGATGATTAACTTCATTTCTTGTGTTTGACAGGGAGCTTTTGTGAGAGTTGCACCGATTGGTTTTGCTTTGGAAACATACGCACTTCTAGGCCCAGGGGTGGGAAATCTTCTGTTATCTAACATAAAATAGAGTTTACAATAGTATTTGACATATGTTTTGTCGAAGTTTCAAAAGAATTAGGATCAATATAACATCCAGAGACTAGAAAGGATATACCAACTATATGTCTACGCTTGAAACTTATCAGCACAAAAATACATTAGGCCTTTATTGAACGGATATAGAAGTTCGAAACAACCAGCTATATCCATGGATCAAGAATTTATAGCCTGTTGAATTGAAATGAAGTTCCCATATTGACATTAACCTATATCTCTTCTATATTCTTCTTCAATGCCAAATGCTTTTGAGAATCTATAATCTGTTGAATGAAAGTAAGGTTTCTACATTGCTTGTAGACTTTATGCCTTCTATATTCTTTCTCAATGCCAAATACTTTTGGGGAAATATGGCTTAGATTTTGCAGCCTTTAATTTGAAGGAGATATCTGTGTCTACATCAATATTTTCAAGAAGGTAGCTGTAAAAATTTCTGTATTTCAATGAATTGATGGAACTTCCTTAATATAGTTTAGAAAACCTATAATGGAAGTTAGAACTAATAGTACAATGCTTTAACTAAATTTCAACACCAAAAAGAAGGAAGAAAGAAGCAATAAGAAAAACTACAATAATCTATTATTGTGGTTGTTGAATTGGGATTCATGAGTGATTATTCAAGTAAATAATTTTCATGATAGTTCATTCTTTTAGTCTACTATCCAAGTAAAATATGTATAGATAGGTAAAGAATAGCTGAAAAGTACAAAAAAATGCTTCTCATTATTTAGTGCACAGAGAGAATGAACACACATAAATAAACAAAGTGCTTTTAATGTGTACTGATAGAAAGAAAAAATAAAACTGGCCTTCTATCAATACGGGAGTAATATATTATGCGGCATGCACTGTTCTCATTCTCTTTATATTTTGTCTTCCACTTAGCTTTTTGCTTACTCATTTCACCTTCTTCCATTTTGGTTCCATTACAGATTTGTAGTATGAGAAGTAGATTTCGAATTGGAACAAAAATTCCCTAAATTATTGCAGGCAGGTAATTTCTTTTACTTTATAATTTTATCCAGGAATTTGACATTTTAGGCGAGGGTTTGAAATTTGGGATTTCAACCTTATATTATCTCATATTAGAGATGGTTCAGACAATTGAAGATTTCCGGATGCACATAAGATTTTTTTTCCGACTTCAAGGGAAGAAACTGGAAAGGCCTCTAATGAGAAGTCATTGATAGTGATTTGTAAGTGACTCATATTTGAGGGGTAAGAGCTGAAGTTCTCAGTTTTCTTACTAAACATGTCTCTGATCTTCTCTACGGTTATGGCTACGTTTTTTTTGGTGTAAGGTTCCTAATATTCTTTGTGGATTTTCTGTCTTGGTCATTGTGACCTGCTTTACTTATTTTCCTTAAGGTTCCTAAATCGCAAGTGATTGTGTTATCAACATCTTTTTTGAAAGGGAAAATACTTGATTCTAAAAACTTGATATAAAGTTCAGCAAATGAGATGTCTCATCCACTGGGAATTATAAGCTTAATAATTATAAAGTTCCCTTTTCTAACTGGTGATTGTTTGTTTTTTTTCCTGCTGCAGTATTCTCTTGATAGTACAGATTAATAAAATTTTACCTTTTAAAAAAAAAAGGTTCCCTATTCTAACTTTTGATCACGATAGTATACAATACTGAATTACGCATAGTGATTATAACTTTCTTTTTTATTTTGATCACACACATTCTTATACTTTTTTCATCTAATTAATAAATATATTTTTTTTCCGTCCAAGTGCACTTCTGATTATGTATTGTGCTAAAGTTCTTCAATTTAGAAGATAAACTTAAATTGCTTTACCCCTATCTTGTTAATATTTCTACTTTTTCTAATAAAACAATCGACATTAACTTGTAAAGTATCACTGATTTGATTTTTCCTTTGGACATTCTCCCATGCTCCCATGCTCCGTTTCATGTCTGAAGGAACCGAATAGAGAAGTATCATTCTTTCCTCTCTTTTTTATTCTTAATTCACAGGGGAAATATGTTTTGGGCTATCCTATTAGCTTTAGTTGTATGTGTTTGTTGCTTTGGTTCATGAGTCTGAGTTACAACAATGAACTATTTGTCTTATTCTTTTTAAATCCTTTTGAATTATTGTCCTATTATATTATCGATTTTCATTACATTATTCTGTACTAGCCCCTATTTTATTCATTATTCAATTTAATAATGAATCTTCTACCGGAAGATAGGTTTTTGTATGTACTGTTGAGAGATATGTATTCTTTAAAGTTAGTCTCATGTAGCTCTACGTTCTTGTCTTGTTCTGATTGGTTGCGTTGTTTTGTAGGTACTTTTTGATGAACCAATAGTGTTAATGTAACTGAAGTGATCCTGAAGTCGCTGGGTGTAACTCCAGTTCGTATGTTTCTTAGGGCAATGAGTTATGGATGAATTGGTCGAGAGAAGTGCTGATATTGATGCACAAACTAAGGGTGGTGGGCAAAAGTACATATATCAGCTTGTAAATGCATGAAATTTTAGTATGTTGTATGGATTATTGTAGAGCTTTGTCCTTCAATGCATATAAATGGTATGAAACTTTTATATGTTGTATGAAAATAGTGTACAAATAACTATATCGGGCATTTGCCCGACTCTATCAGGCATTAAGCCCGTGCAAAGCACGGGTTTCTCCATCTAGTATATACTAGAAGAGGAAGAGTAGCTGGCACGTTGAACCATGTCTGTCAACGGTGAAAGATAGCCCTAAAGTGAGGGCCCCGGAAATAGTATTTCTCAACTGTCGATCGACGTGACAATCATGCCTGCTTGACAAAGCCTTTTTCATTCAGTCTCCCAATAAACGAAAAAAAAATATATATATATATATATATATATATATATATATATATATATATAGTTTTAATACTTATACAAACACACTATACACCATGATATAAAAATATAATCGGGATACAAACACACTATACACTATACACCATGATATAATTATCGTGTATATACAACTTTATATACGTGTATGTACACTGCCAAATCTGGAATAAAATGTGTATATACCTTTTATACATTTCATAATATTTTATATACAACTTGCATACAAAATTATAATAAAATTCTCATATATATACAACTTTATATACGTGTGTATACACTGCCAAACTTAAAATACAATGTAGATACAACATTTATGCAAAATTATAATATAATTATCATGTATATACAACTTTATATACGTGTATATATAATTTATGCATTGTATAACTATGTATTAAAAATATTTATACAAAATTAAAGATATAAATTGTATTGGTCAATATTTTGATTGAACTTAATAACTGCAACGGACGTGGTTGAGGACTACGCCGACCACGACTCAATGGCGAGGAGTTATCTTAAGGAGGACTAATGTCGAGGTCGAATAAAGAACAAGTGAAAGTAACGATAGGTATAACTTAGAATGGGGCGGAGGAATATTCCATTGGATATTCTTTCGGTTGTACTTTTTTATGATTTCTTACGAAGATCCCCTATAAATAGGAAGAGATAAAGAACAAAAAGGGATCTACACTTTCTGATACGAGCACACTTGTGAAGGTTGACTACAAAGAATATATACAAAGCTTGTCTTGTCCACTGATTCCATTGTTCCAGATATACCTTTTCGTTCACAAGATCCAACGGTCTCGTATTCATCTTCATTTTATATTGTCCCACGTTGTTGTCAGGAAGGAGAATCATCCAAGTCCCCTAATATTGATAAATTCCTCCTTATTACATTTATTGTCATTATCTGCATTCATTCCACAGACTCTTTATTGCATTCATTGATAATCATTGGGTATTGTTAATCAGCATTTAATATTTTCGGACGCGTCCTACATTGTCAACACATTAAATCTTCAGATCTAGTAATTATTATCTTTAACTAGGATCCACCTTCTATTTTCTTATTAATTCGTCTCAAGAAAATGTTAACACTTTTTTTGGTAAAATAATTTGGCGCCGTCTGTGGGAAGATTCTAGTTAAAAAAATTAGTTTCTTATAGATCTAAAAAATACACACAACAACCATCTTTTTCTCGTTTGCAAAAACTAACAATGGCAGGAAAAGTAGAAGAAAGACTGAAAGTCGTAGTGGATGTCACTGCCAACTTCATGAACACCATCAACGAGGTTGACAGAGAAGATGAGGAGAATGTGACGCCGAGTGTTACCCCAAGCGAAGTGACTCACCTCCCCATCATGGGAGTGTAACCACTTCGCGCGAAAGGGGGGATTCCACGTCCACAACTGAAGAAGCGCCACCAGTAGTGAAAAACCTATTGGAGGTGTGGTTGACAAGTACTCTAAGCAACATCCTCGACAAACCCGTTCAAGGGGCGATTCGAAGCGCCGCACGAGCGGACGCTACAATAGCCGTCAACAAGCAACCCGCTTCTCACCCGACAGGTAACACTCACACTACTGTTGATGTGGGTAATGACACACTTGCAGCCATTCTGAAGAAGATGGAAGAAATGAAAAATGAGAACAAAGTGCTCCGTGACCAGATGAGGGAGTACCAAGAAAGGGTTGATAAGATACCGGGCCCCTTGAAACTCCTACCAAAATGGGACGTTGGCCGGTTCGTCGAACAACCGTACAGCGAGGAGGCAGCCCCACATGCCATACCCAAAACCTTCAAAATGCCACCATATTTGAAGATACACGACGGCACGACAGACCCTGAAGATCATATCATCCACTATGTCACAACGGTAAAAGGCAACGACCTCTCAAAGGAGAAGGTACCATCAATGTTGATAAAAAAGTTTGACGAAACCCTATTAAGGGGAGCCTTAACATGCTACTCACAGTTACCAACACGGTGAATAACAACGTTCGAGGAAATGCCCGACAAGTTTGTCACCGCCTACCCTGGGGCTAAGAAGGCGAAGGCCAGGGTGAATGACATATTCACTGTCAGACAATCGCCCGGCGAGGGACTCAGGGAATTCCTCGTCCGATTCAACAGAGTTAGAATGAGCTTGCCAAACGTATCAGAAGGGATGGCAGTAGTATCCTTCCAAAATGGATTGAATAGGAATAGGTCGAGGGAGACCAAAAAACTGCTGAGCAGACTCATGAAATATCCTCCCACCACTTGGGTAGAAATTCACAACGCTTATTGCGCCGAGGTGAGAGCAGACGAGGACGACCTCAACGGACCAACTCAACGATTAACATCAATCAAAACGGAGTCAAGGAAATATCGCCGCAATGACGGCCGAAGAGACCATTCAGGTCCATGCCTGAACCGATACATGCACCAACTATATGTCAGAACGGCCATCCCATCATCTTCTCGCCATATAGAAGGGTCGTCCAGGCCGCACACAGGGACTCAACGAAACGAAAAAGGTATGCCTCCACTCTTATCTGCTCACAATTTTTGTGTTTTCCCTTCAGAAATAGTGTACGCACTAGAGAAGCTTGGCCCGAAGGTGAAGTGGCCACAAAAGATAAAGTCCGACCCAAGTACCAGAAAGAGAACGCCCTCGGTGAATTCCACCAAGAGCGAGGTCACAAGACGGAAGACTGCATAGCCCTATGGCAAGAAGTGGTGAACATGCTTCACCAAGGACACCTAAAGGAGCTGACGAGCGACCGAGGAAGAGCCAACTTCGACCGCGGACGAAAACAACACCAAGGCCCTCCAAAGCCTCCCTCCCCCGCATGCACCATCCAAATGATCATCGGCGGAGGCGACGAAGCAGCAATCAATCACGTGAAGTTCACTACCATACATAAACTGAAGCGGCCGATCACCCATGACCGGTATGATGACCTCAAAGACAGTATCATCTTCGATAAATCAGATACGCACGGTTTGACTTTTCCTCTCTTCGATGCCCTTGTCATTACTTGACGTATTTCAGATACTGACGTAAAAAGAATAATGGTAGACGAAGCGAGCGGTGCATGTATTATCCTCCCCCGAGTTCTCGCACAAATGAGACTCGAGGACAAGATAGTACCACGCTGCATAACACTAACAGGTTTTAACAATGCAGTTGAGCAAACCTCAGGAAATAATGCTACCCGTCCTGGTCGGGGGCGTCAGCCTAGAGACAACGTTCCATGTCATGAACCAGGACACATCCTACAATGCCATCATAGGGCAATCCTAGATACACGCCATGAGAGCCATCCCGTCAAGCTTATATCAAGTAATGAAGTTCCCTACTCCGTGGGGGATATTCAGCATCTGAGGCGAATAGAGCACGACCGAATATTGCTATTGCATCGCCCAAGACTGTACATGCACTCAACAGTTAAAGGGAATGAGCTCAGAAGCATAATAATTACCAAAATTGGGGCCCAAACCCGATGAATAGAAAGACATAATCAGGGACCCCGATGTCGTGGAGGCCACGGGGTCAACAGTAGAAGACCTCGACCCCTTCCAAATAGACAACAACAACCATAACAAAAAGTCTTACATCGTCCATAAATTCTTAGAACTGGGTAAATTTCATAAATTTTTAACTGACAATGCCGATGTATTTGCTTTCTCCCATGCAGATATGCCAGGTATCCCAGAAAACATTGCCAAGCACAAGTTGAATGTAGATCCATTCTACCCGCCAGTACGACAAATAAAAAGAAAATTAAATGCCGCAATCAACGATGTCGTTTCGTGATGAGGTGGAAAAACTACTCGCTAACGGCTTCATCAGAGAGTCGAAATACCCCCAATAGGCTGCCAACGTGGTCATGGTAAAGAAGAAAAATGAGAAGTGGCGCATATGCGTGGATTTCATAGACCTAAACAAAGCATGCCCAAAGGACTCTTTTCCGTTACCGCACATTGATAAACTCATCGACGCAATAGCAGAGCACGAGTTGTTAAGCTTCTTGGACGCATACTCTAGATACAACCAAATCCTCATGGAGGAGGAGGACCAGGAAAAGACCACTTTCATGACTCATCAGGGGAGGAATTGCTATAGAGTCATGCCATTCGGGTTGAAGAATGGAGGGGCGACCTATCAAAGGCTGGTCACCAAGATGTTCAAGGACCAGCTCGACAAAACAATGGAAGTGTATATAGACGATATGTTGGTCAAATCAAAAAGGAAAGAGGACCATATCGACCATCTGAAGTAAGCCTTCAATATGCTAAGGCAATATGGCATGAAGCTGAACCCCGAAAAGTGTGCCTTCGGTGTAACCTCGGGAAAATTCCTCGGCTTTCGAGTGTCGCAAAGAAGCATCGAGGTCAACCCCGACTAGATCAAAGCCATCGAAGGGATACCTGAAGTGCTGACCAGGAAGAAACAAATACAAAAACTGACCGGCCGTATAACCGCCCTGTCGAGGTTCATCTCATGATCTTCCGATATATGCCACAAACTTTTCAACGTTCTCAAGAAAGACAACGGGCTCTAGTGGAATTCGGAATGCATCGAGGCCTTAAGGGAACTAAAGGCATATTTATTCTCGCCTCCACTACTCACCAAAGCAGAACCGGTGAACGTCTCCTGATATATTTGGCTATATCAGAGGTCGTAGTAAGTGCAGTGTTGGTCCATGAAAACAAAGGTATGCCGTCTCCAATTTATTAGATTAGCAAAACCCTGGTCGACGCCGAAATGAGGTACCCCCACCTCGAAAAGTTGGCTCTGACATTGGTCATAGCTGCACGGAAGCTTAGACCCTATTTTCAATGTCACTCCATATCGGTAGTGACGACCTTCCCCCTAAGACGCATCCTACATGAACCCGAGCTGTTGGGGAGACTGTCCAAATGGGCCATATAATTGAGCAAGCACGATATAACATATCAGCCGCGAACAGCGATAAAGTCTCAAGTACTAGACGACTTCGTCGCCGATTTCAGTGCCAAAATAATGACTGAAGTCGAGCAGGAAACTTCTCGTACCTATCCCAACTTACCTGACCTATGGGTCCTATACACCGACGACGCTTCTAACCCGTGAGGTTCTGGAATGGGACTCGTACTCGAGGTCGCAACATGCGAAGTCATCTGCCAGTCCATACGGTGCCCCAACATGACTAAAAATGAGGCCGAGTACAAGGCCGTAATTACAAGACTAAAGGTAGCTCTCAAGTATGGAGCATGACAAGTATTCCTCTGATGCGACTCAAAACTCATCGCCAACCAAGTCACAGGGACTTTCCAAATCAAAGAGTAGAGTCTACAAAAGTACCAGGAAGAAATTCATAAATTACTGCAAGAACTCGATGAATACCAACTCGATAAGGTACCTCGAGCTGAAAACATCGAGGCAGGCAGCCTCGCCAAATTAGCAACAGCAACCAAAAACGTAAGTGGAAAAGAAAATGTGGTCACCATCCTCCACTTGTCAATAGACCAACTTGAGGTACACTCTGTAAACTTAACTTGGGACTGGCGCAACTGTATTATAACGTATTTGCAAGAGGGAATACTCACATCAGACAAAAAAGAAGCCAAAAAGATTCGAATGCAGGCGGCCAGATACAACATCATCAACCACGACCTATACAAAAGAACATCTGGCGGTCCCTTGGCAAAATGCTTAGGACCGAACCAAACGAGACGCATCCTTGAGGAAGTACATGACGGCCACTACGGTGCACATACCGGCAACCGAGCCCTCGTCAGATGCCTTGTACGAGCAGGCTATTATTGGCCCACCATGAAGAAAGAAGCTGCCGACTTTGTCAAAAAGTGCGAGCAATGCCACAAATACGCTCTTATGATACACCAAGCGGGCGAGAACCTCCACTCAGTCACATCGCCATGTCCATCCATCAAATGGGGAATGGACATCATGGGACCACTTCCAGCAGGACGAGGTAATGTGCGTTTCTTTTTGGTTTTAACTGACTACTTTTCCAAATGGGTAGAAGCAGGTGCATTTGCCCAAATACGCGAATAGGAAGTTATCACATTCATATGGAGGAACATCATATGCCGCTTTGGCATCCCTAAATAAATCAGTTGTGATAACGGACCGCAGTTCACCGGGAAAAAGACCATCGAATTCTTCGAAAAATGGTACATCAAGCGAATACTCTCCACGCCGTATCACCCTATAGGCAACGGCAAAGCCGAATCCTCCAACAAAACAACACTAAACATCATGAAGAAGAAACTCAAAGATGCCAAGGGACTATGGCCAGAACTACTACCAGAAGTGTTATGGGCATACCGCACAACATCAAAACAAGCACAGGAGAAACGCCATATTCGCTAGTCTATGGGACTGACGCAATGATACTAGTCGAAGTCGGGGAACCATGTTTGAGATAATCCAATGAGAGCGGACTAAGCAATGACGAGAACAGAAAGCATGACCTCGACGAAGCGGAGGAGCAAAGAGACATTGATTACATAAGAATGATAGCCCAAAACAGCAAGCAGCACAGTATTACAACAAAAAGGCAAAAGTCAGACCACTCAAAGTCGGGTACTATGTACTCAAGGCCAAAACACGGGCGAGCAAAGACCCAAGAGAAGGAAAACTAGGAACCAATTGGGACGGACCATACAAAATCACAGCAGCACCAAACAAAGGATCATTCCAACTAGAAACAATGGAGGGAAAGCTGCTACCAAACAACTGGAACGTCGCCCTCCTCAAATACTTCAACTTCTGAGATCGGACGTCCTCCAAGTCGTACTATTTTTCCCTCACCCGAGTTTTATCCCAATTGTGTTTTATCGGGGAGGTTTTTAATTAGGCGATGAAGGGGACGTCTCGAAGTTCAAGTATATGGTTCATCACTCAGCCTATCGACTACTACTCCAGGCCGAATGATGAAGGGACTAGGTAGACCAGAACTTCTCAAATGTATGTACGGAAAAAATAGAAACATGTAATATTCTCCAATGAATGAATAAACAAAGCAGCAGGCAATATTTTTGCACAACTCCACCAAATCATTCTACATTCTACACTTTACATTTGATCTTGCTCGAATCACTTCACATTCGACCTCGCTCAAATTACTTTACACTCGACCTCTCTCGAATTACTTTACATTCAACCTCGCTCGAATTACTTTACATTTGACCTCCTCGCATTACTTTACATGCGACCTCGGTCGAATTACTTTACATTCGACCTCACTCGAATTACTTGACATTCGACCTCACCCAAATCAATCAAACCTTGGCCTCGTTTGAGCTAACTTATATTTGACCTCGAGTCGGTATGCGTTCGACCCCGCCAAAATCAACATTACATGCAAATGGCTGAAAAATCAGGGACTTCCCCACATAGCAAACGAAAAAAGGGAACGAGAATCCGAAAACACATAGCAAAAAGGTAATTGTTCTATTTCAATTGTTGGATCACAGTACTTTTTACAAATGGCTCGAGGACTCCCTCACAAAAATAGCAAAGAAAAAACAAAAATTAAGTACAAAGGCTTCACGCCACATCACCCTATCAACATGCTCATCTCCACCCGCTCTAAGTCGACCAGGAGAGGAGGTTATAGTTTAAGGGGATGACTATGTGTCGATTAGGACCCTCTGTCCTTATCTCCACATGAGTAGCCCTCTCCACAAAAGTCTGTACTTCCTCGGGGTTGATGTCTGAGCCAGAATCGATGTCCCCTACAAGCACGACTCTACCTCCCCCTTCCGCCGATGACGAGCCACCTTCAGCAGCCCGCATAAGCTCTCCGCCACCAGGAGCCCCCTCAACCTTAGAGGTCCTCTTCTCCATAGAAGCACCCGTCGTAAAAGTGGCCTCCACGGCTGGTGAAGTCCCCGATTGCACTTCCAAAGACATGACTCTCTCCGGCTCATCAGCGACGACGACCTTCCCAATCTCCACCCTCCATCATTTCCTCGGTGATGCCTCCTCGCTATGAGATGTCTCGTCAACAAGATGGAAGATCAACTGAGGAGAGATCTCATCGAGGACGATACCAGCTCTAGGAGCTGAGTCTCTCATTCGCGGAGCTTGAGTCTGACCTTGTACAGACTCAAACAGAGCAAATTACATCACGGAGGAGGTCACCGCCTGGTGAAAGGCAAGCTATAAAGCCCTCACCTTTTTGGAAACGCATCGACCTAGCACCAAAGGAAGGTCGCGTCAAAGGGCGATAGTTAACGGTGGAAAGTCGAAACGTAGAAGACACTTACAGGATGAAGTCTTGGGTCCAAAGCGCTTGTGGAAAGATGCCCAATCGCGAATCCTCACGGTGTGGGTTAACATGCGAGCCACCCAATCATCGATATCCAAGACAAGAGAAGGAGAACGCCTCACAGCTGAAAACAAGGAAACCATGAGTACGTTGAAGAGAGAAATAAAAAGAGGAAGAAAAGAGAAAATAATAAACTGTACGATGAGATAATTACGATTGTAGTTCCACTGCTCAGGTAACCCGGTCGGATCCGCCACTAGATGCTCGGTCTTGACGAAGAAGAATTTGTGCCAGAACCTTTGATTCCCTTATCATCCATCTCGCCACCAACCCTTTGGTTCCACGATGCCATAGGTGTATCAAGGTGCCTCTATAAAAACAAGGCGAGAACAGATATAGCAGGTGGCGGATATTGACCTCACAACCGGCTAGCTCCGCGTACTTCGCTACTATCAAGAAAACCTTGTATAAATAAAGGGAGAGTTGTGCCGGGCAGATGTTGTTGTGAGAAAGCACGGGAGAAAACATTATTGAGTAATATTTTATGTTACAATAATCCCTATTTATATCTATACATAACATATAACCTACTTATATTACATAAGTTACTAGGAGTAATTACATACATTCACACAACTATTATAACACTCCCCCTCAAGCTGGTGCATATAAATCATATGTACCGAGCTTGTTACATATGTAGTTAATACGAGGACCAGTGAGGGACTTGGTGAAAATATCTGCAAGCTGATCATTCGACTTCAAAAACTTTATAGCAATATCTCCTGATAGTATCTTTTCTCTAACAAAGTGACAGTCAATCTCAATGTGTTTAGTTCTCTCATGGAACACTGGATTTGACGCAATATGAAGAGCAGCTTGATTATCACATACAAGTCCCATCTGACTAATCTCACCAAATTTCAACTCCTTGAGCAACTGTTTGATCCAAATTAGCTCACATGTCGCCATAGCCATTGCTCGATATTCTGCTTCTGCACTAGACCGAGCAACCAAATTCTGTTTCTTTCTCTTCCATGACACCAAATTTCCTCCTACTAAGACACAATATCCAGATGTAGAACATCTATCAAAAGGTGATCCTGCCCAATCAGCATCTGAGTATCCAATGATCTGCTCATGGCCTCGACCTTCAAACAATAAGCCTTTGTCTGGAGCTGATTTTATATACCAAAGTATGCGGACAACTGCATCCCAATGACTATCACAGGGAGAATCCATAAACTGACTCACAGGAAATGAAATGTCAGGTATAGTCACTGTGAGGTAATTTAATTTACCAACCAACCGCATATATCTTGCAGGATCGCTAAGAGGCTCCCCCTGTCCTGGCAGAAGTTTAGAATTCGGATCCATCAGAGTGTCAACAGGTCTACAACCTGTCATTCCTGTCTCCTCAAGAATATCTAAGCCATACTTCCGTTGTGAGATCACAATATCTGAGCTAGATTGAGCGACCTCAATACCCAGAAAATACTTTTATCTGCCCAGAGCTTTAGTCTGATAGTGCTAAAAGAGATGTTGCTTCAACTTACTAATACCATCTTGATCATTGCCGGTAATAACAATATTGTCAACATAAACGACCAGATAAATACAGAGATTTGAAGCAGAATGTCGATAAAATACAGAGTGATCAACTTCACTACGAGTCATGCCAAACTCCTGAATAATTGTGTTGAACATATTAAACTAGGCTCGAGGAGACTGATTTAGACCATAGAGGGACCGACACAACCGACATACAAGGCCACTAGACTCCTCCTGAGCAACAAAAGTAGGTGGTTGCTCCATATAAACCTCTTCCTCAAGGTCACCGTGAAGAAAAAGCATTCTTAATGTCCAATTGATAGAGAGACCAATGTCGAATAATAGCCATGGATAGAAAAAAGGCGGATTGATGCTATTTTAGCCACAGGAGAGAAAGTATCACTGTAATCGAGACCAAATATCTGAGTATACCCGTTGGCAACAAGAAGAGCCTTAAGTCGATCAACCAGGCCATCTGGACCAACTTTGACTGCATACACCCAATGACAACCAACGGACGATTTACCCGAAGGAAGAGGAACAAGCTCCCAAGTACCACTCGTATGTAAAGCAGATATCTCATCAATCATAGCCCGTCGCCACACGGGATGTGACAGTGCTTCACCTGTAGACTTAGGTATGGAAACAGAGGAAAAATATGACACAAATGCACAATGGGATGATGACAGACAATGTTAACTTAAACCGACATAATGAGGATTAGGATTAAGTGTGGACCGTACACCTTTTCGTACTGCAATCATTTGATCAAGAGGAGACAAGTCTGCAGTATTAACAAGGTCAGGTGCAGGACGTGAATCTACTGGTCCTGATGCTGGATGCGGGCGGCGATGATAAGTCAGGAGTGGTGGAGTTGTAGAAGGTTGAACTTGACTAGGTGGTGGCACTAGAGCTATAGTTGGTGGAACTCGACTAGGTGGTGGCACTGGACTCGGTGGTGGCACTGGAGCTATAGGTGGTGGAGCTGCAACTGGAGCTATGGAAGAAGATGAATGGGAGATAATGATTGAATCTCAAAAATCGGAACTAGTAGCACCTCAGAAATATCTAAGTGATTAACTGGACCTGTGAAGTATGATTGGGTTTCAAAGAAGGTAACATCAGCAGACATAGAAAACTGCTGGAGGCCAGGAGAATAACATCGATATCCCTTTTGCGTTCTCGAGTAACCTAAAAATATACACTTAAGAGCACGATGAGCTAACTTATCTTTTCTTGGAGTAAGGTCAAGAACAAAACACGTACTCCTAAAGACACGGGGTGGAAGAGAGAACAAAGGTAAGTGGGGAAACATGACAGAGAATGGAACTTGATTCTGGATAGTTGAAGATGGCATACGATTAATAAGATAGCAAGATGTAATAACTGCATCCCCAAAAAGACGCAGCGGAACATGAGATTTTATGAGTAGTGTAAAAGCAGTTTTAATAATGTCTATTCTTTCTTTCAGCTACCCCATTTTGTTGGGATGTGTACGGACAAGATGTTTGATGAATAATTCCATGGGAGTTCATAAACTGCTGAAATGGGGAAGACAAATACTCTAGGGCATTATCACTATGAAATGTGCGGATAGTAACCCCAAATTGATTTTGAAATTCAGCATGGAAGGTTTAGAAAATAGCGAACAACTCAGATCGATTTTTCATAAAAAATATCCAAGTGCACCTGGAATAATCATCAATGAAACTGATAAAGTAGCGGAATCCCAAGGTAGAATTGACCCGACTAGGACCCCAAACATCTGAATGGACTAAAGTAAAAGGTGACTCTGCTCGATTATCAAGACGCCGTGGGAAATGGGAGCGGGTATGCTTACCGAGCTGACATGACTCACACTCTAGAGTGGACAAATGAGATAATCCAGGTATCATTTTCTGAAGTTTTGACAAACTGGGATGTCCCAACCGTTTATGTAATAAATCTGGTGAATCAGTAAGGGTACAAGTTATCGAAGGAAGACAAGATACGAGTCCATGTGATTTTGCAAGGATAAGGTAATAAAGTCCATCTGATTCACGTTCGGTACCAATAATCTGCCCTGTACAGCGTTCTTGTATAAAAACAAGGTCATTAAGAAATAAAACAACAAATATAAGTGACTTAGATAAGCGACTAACGGCTATGAGATTAAATGGACTTCCGGGAACATAAAGAACTGAGTTTAAAGGTAAGGAAGGAAGTGGACTTGCTTGAGCTATTGCAGTTGCCATGGTTTGAGACCCATTGGTCATTGTGAGTGTTGGAAGAGATTGAGAATATGAAATACTAGTGAAAAGAGATTTGTTACCAGAAATGTGATCACATTCACCCGAATCAATGAACCAAGACTCAGAAGTTGAAGATTGCGAGACACAAGTCATGCTACTATCTATTGGAACAATGGAGGCTAATCCTGAAGATGTTTGTTTACGTGCTTTGTATTGAAGGAACTCAATATAATCCAGTAAAAACACCATCTGAATTGGATTCAATGCATTGGATCCAACGGATTGTGAGTTAAAGGATTTAGGTACGAATGTCATTATAATGTTGCACCGGGGAAAACAAATTTTTTTTCTTCTAAAAATTACTGTTCATGTCGGAAAATCACTATTCACACCGAAAAAATATAAAAGTCGTCAGAATTTGATTTAAATTGGATGGGTAGGTCGGAAATGTAAGGGGAACAAGCTGTCCTGAAGAGGTGTCGCCAAAAAATGGCCGGAAAGTGTTGTACGCGTCGGCGCATGATCTTACGCGCGTGAGCTTCTGGTGGCACGTTGGAGCGCGTGAGGAGGCTGCTGCCGGAGATTTTTACTGGGGTTTGGTTGCCGTACAGTGGTGACTCTTGTGGTAGTGTTGTATTTTGCACAACACTGACAGAAACAACGCAAACGCAAAAGGCCTTAAAAATGTTGCCAGAAAAAGGCTTCCGGTGACTGATTTTTCTTCCCGGAATCGTTGGAATTTATGCACATCGATAATTCTCTCACGATTGCTCTGATACCGTGTGAGAAAGCAAGAGAGAATATATTATTGAGTAATATTCTATGTTACAATAAGTCCTATTTATATGTATACATAACACATAACCTACTCCTATTACATAAAGGACTAGGACTAATTAGTTACATTCACACAACTATTCTAACAGTTGTAAAAATGGCAGAACTCCTCCGCTAACCGGGGGAGAGGAAGAGAATAACCTATTAGAAATAGGTAAACATAAAAGGCACAATATCCTGGCCGATGGACCTGTACTATATCGCCTCCCGTCGGCACAATTTTGACTTGGGGAGGAATGCGATATTTAAACCGCAGGTCGGCTATTTCATCCGGCCCCGTCTCGGAAAGCTCAGGTGCAGGAGCAGGAGCAGGTTCCTTGGGGAAGTCGTTCCAGATATGAAGGATTTTTAGGGACCACTTCCTCTACGGTAGGGAAGTTGTCTTCCTCCTCAACCAGGGACTCCTCACCGCCGGGAGGAATGGCCACCGATAAAGGAGTGGCATCGAAAACTTCGTCGTGACTATGAGGAGAAGTTGACATACCTGCGTAGTAAAGTGTATACAACGGAGTGAGAGAAAGAAAGTATCAACTGGGAAAGAACGAAACTGAAAGTGAAGAAGCAGCAAGAAACCGGAAGAGAAAATCAGAGAAGAGAAGAAGGTCAAAGAAGGAATATTTGGTTACAAAGAGGGAAGTGGTGAAAGTTTTAAATGTGAAGCCCCTCTCCTTTATTTATAGGATTGAATGGCATCAGAATCGAGGCAAAGAGTCGTCAATGGCACCAAAATCGAAGCGACAAAAACATAGACTCCACATTGGGAAGACGCGTAATGATGACGCACGTGGCTATGATGCCATACTACGTTACCCACACCAATCGCGGTCCCACTAACAAATTCCAGTTCGACCTTGAACGATTCGATTCAATCATCATGACCAAATTTTCTTTGAAACGGTTATAGGCAGTCCGCTCATCGAGGACGTTCAAGACCACGGCCTCAATAAGCGGAGGGACAAACTGTATTTGTCAAAATTTGAACTGAACTTAATAACTGCAACAGACGTGGCTGAGGACTACGCCGACCACAACTCAATGACGAGGAGTTATCTTAAGGGGGACTAATGTCGAGGTCGAATAAAAAACAAGTGAAAGTAACGGTGAGCTATACTTAGAATGGGGCGGAGGAATATTTCATTGGATATTCCTTTGGTTGTACTTATTTAGGGTTTCTTAGGAAGATCCCCTATAATTAGGAAGAGATAAAGAACAAAAAACAGATCTCCACTTTCTGATACGAGCACACTTGTTTGACTACGAAGAATATATACAAAACTTGTCTTGTCCACTGATTCCATTGTTCCAGATATACCTTTTCGTTCAGAAGATCCAAGGGTCTTGTGTTCATCTCCATTTTATATTGTCCCACGTTGTTGTTAGGAAGGAGAATCATCCAAGTCACCTAATATTGATAAATTCCTTCTTATTACATTTATTGTCATTATCTGCCTTCATTCCACACACTCTTTATTGCATTCATTGATAATCATTGGGCACTGTTAATCAACATTTAATATTTTCGGAGCGGTCCTACATTGTCAACACATTAAATCTTCACATCTAGTAATTATTATCTTTAACTTGGATCCACCCTCTGTTTTCTTATTAATTAGCTCAATAAAAAATTAACACTTTTTTGATAAAACATAAATACCGTCCAACCATCACTATTAAACTGAAACTCAACTAATACACACTTAAAAACATTTTCACTCACAAAACACCATGAAGAAGAAGAAGAAGCAGCACAAAAATTAATATGCCCACAGCATACACCATCAACAACATGCAGATTTTGACTATAAAATCTCACTCATTCTACTTTCACTCCCAATATCACCCACGTCGCATTAACCGAAAATTTATTTAAGACTTAACTTGAAATTTCGGTGATTTTTTCTAGGCACTTAGACAAAATTCCCGAAAAATACTCACACAAAGAATGGGGAGAGATTAAATAATAGCTGACAAATATAGCATAAAGAAAAAGGGAAAAGGATTAGATGAGAAGTGGTGATGGTTATTGTCTTAGTCTAGACAAGTGGCTATGTAAAACCATGTGTTATGCTAGGAAAAGGTCAGAGATAAATTATAAAATGTATTAATTAAAAAATAAAAGGGTGAAAAAAATAATGGTAGAGTAAAAAGAATTGAAAAAGATGAAATACATTGAAAGTGTAAAATGTCGAGTGCAAAGACGTCGAAAAGATGAAAATGAGTGGTATTGGGAAAGCAAAAATATCTAGGAAAGACCTAAAAAAAGAAAAGCCTGTACCAATTTGCTTTTGTCGTAGTTTATCCGATGGGCTATAGTTTGATATAAATTCTCCACATGATTTATATACACTAGTCTGTAATTATATATATATATATATATATATATATATATATATATATATATATATATATATATATATAAAATTGCCTGTCACTATATAAAAATTATATAAATAGAGTGTCATTATACAAAATAAATTGTCACTATACAAAAATATACTAAATAGACTTTTACTATACAATTTATATAAATAAACTGTCACTATACAAAATATATATAAAATATATACTAAAGACTGTTACTATATAAAAAGTATACAAAATAAACTGTTACAATACAAAAAATATACAAAATAAATATTTCAGGCTATTAGAGACGTAATAAGTTTGGAGCGAAGGGCCATTTCGCATTAGTGAAAAAAAAATTAGATTATTAAAATTTGAGGAGCTATAAAAGGATAGTTTTCTTTTAAAAAAAAATATGCATATTCCACTGAAGATCGACATTTGTCACATTTGACAACGTCCAATGTGACAATTGTCGCATTTGACGCCCGATTTTATTTTAATACTGGACAAAAATCAATTGGAGAAAGGTTGGGTTCACACGATATATATAGATTTTATTTAGGTGTGTGCTTGTTAAAATCACACAAAAAGCGCTAGATTTCCATCGAGAAATAAAAAGAAGCGTGCTTTTCGCCCTTCTTTCTGGAAGTTTCTATCCGATGTTCTGGTGATTGAATTTAGCTAGAAAAGTTTAGAGTTATTAGGGTAAGTAAAGATTTAGGGTCAATAAAAGTAAGGAGCAGCAATGAGTCGGCTGCTTCTCTTTTTCCCCTATTTATATTTGAGGAATGTATACAGTTAAAATCGGAGAGATCGATTTTATGTCTATTATGGTATTTCATAATCTGTCCGCATAAGTCTCGAAGTATGGCTCGAGGTCCGAGCCCGAATGTTTCCTGCGTTCGACATCGGGGCAATGCATATCGGTGATTGTCACGAGCAAGGGGCAAAGGTGACCAAGTCTGCAACAAAGTACAAGTCCGTACCACGACATTAAATAGCTGTACCAGCTGCATATCTTTGTAATAAATGCTTATGTACTATGTTGGGATTACCTCTCTTATATAAAAGGAACCCTTGTTATTTTTTGCACAAAGGATATTGAATACAAGGAACAAGAACATCATCTGCTCTCTTAATCAAACATCCTCTATTGTTCTTTACTGATTTATCACTTACATTTATTGTATTTCATTGATTGTTTTTCATTTATTATTTATCATTGATCATAAATAACCTCCTTCGAGGCCTACGAAATTGTTATAGCATCATGGATCTTTCTCCACTAACCCCGAGCCTCGACCTCGAGGACCTATCTCGGCCAGCTCAGAACCCTCGACTTGAGGCAGTCTGGTTTGCCCATCTTCGATTTCATATCATTTCTACCTCATTTGTTTCACTCACACTTAGCATCTATTGCTTAACAACTAGCATTAAAATAAATCACATATTTTTAGAACCACATAATCAAATTTAATTTTAATTATAATTTTCAAGGTAAACAGTTTGGTGCCCACCGTGTGGCTAAAAATAATAGTGATTGTTTTAGTATTGGTTCACTAAAACACACAAGTTATTCTTCACACTTTTTCTATCCCAAGAATCTTTGATTTCAGGTCAAAATGTCCAACTCGGTAAATGCACACGAAAACAACGGTGCTGAGGACCATGGAGAGAACGGTGTAGCTGTTCCAGGCGCAGGTGTACCACCACAGAACCCTGAGGATGCACTAAACCCAAACCCAGTGGATGTGGGCTCACGCAATGCCCAACACGTTGATATTAGTTCCCGCACTGACGGGGAAATACGTCGGGAAAAAGAATAGGAGGTTCTGAACACTCCAGCTCGAGAAGAAATGCAGGTTAGCCTTCACGTTATTTTTGAAATGTTGCAGGCACAACAATTGACGATTGGTCAGCTGCAAAGCCATAAAAAAACTCCAAGTATAGTAGCACCGGGAACGACTCCTCGAGTCGAACCAGCACCGGAGAAGTCGAGCAACGACGGATCAGCAACCGACCCCGCTATTATGAAAATACTCGAAGACCTCATAAGGAGAATTGAATCATGCGAAAAGAATATAGAAGTCAACGACAAAAAGGTGGAAACCTACAACACGAGGGTCGACTAGATCCCAGGCGCACCCCCTGTTCTAAAGGGTGTAGATTCAAAGAAGTTCGTGCAAAGGCCATTCCCATCGAGTGCGACCCCGAAGCCCATCCCGAAGAAATTCAGAATGCCCGATCTCCCAAAATACAACGGGACCTCGGACCCGAACGAGCACATCATTGCCTACACTTGTGCCGTGAAAGGGAACAACGTGAAGGAGGACGAGATTGAATCCGTCCTATTGAAAAAGTTTGGAGAAACACTGTCAAAGGGGGCCATGATGTGGTATCACAACCTAACCCCTAATTCGATAGACTCGTTTGTCGTGCTGGCAGACGCTTTCATAAAGGCACATGTTGGTGCCATCAAGGTTGCTACAAGGAAATCCGACATTTTAAAAATCAAACAGAGAGAAAGTGAGATGCTGCGTGAATTTGTATCTTGCTTTCAAATGGAGCGAATGGAGTTACCACCAATTCAGACGACTGGGCAGTGCAGGCCTTCACCCAAGGTTTGAATGAGCGAAGTTCGATAACTTCGAAATAGCTGAAGCAGAACTTGGTTGAATATCTCGCCATCACCTGGGCAGATGTCCACAACCGATATCAGCCAAAGATTAGGGTCGAGGACGACCAATTAGAGCCCCCCTCGGGCTCAATATATCCTAGCAGGTTCCTGGCAAAGGAATCGAGGCCCAACAAGGAAAGGTACCAACCGTACACTGAAGATCGAAGAAACGCCCCAAGGCGCAACATACCTTGTGATGACCCAAAAGGTCATCTTACGTAATTTAAGCTATATTTGTGTTCCGAGGATCCGAGAGCCTCCGTTAGTCTCACCTCGATATGCGTGCACAGCCCGGGCGCGTAGCGGGGAAGCTATTATGTGAAAATTTGATAAAAACGAGTTTTGATAATTAATAAATGAATATAGTTGACTTTGGTCAACATTTCTGGTAAATGGACCCGGACCCGTGATTCGACGGTCCCGGAGGGTCCGTAGGAAAATATGGGACTTGGGCGTCTGCCCCGAATCGAATTCCGAGGTCCCAAGCCCGAGAAATGAATTTTTAAAGAAAATTATTTTCTGAAAATAATAAAGGATTTTGAAAACGAATAATTATGTGAAAATNCTTATCTGTAAAATTTGGTGTAAAACGGGCGTGAATTGAGTGGTTTCGGATAAAAAATGAGGTTTTGAGGTTTTAAAGAATTTGAAATGTGGCTTGGAAAGTGATGTTATGTTCCCGAGGTCCGAATAAAATTTCGAGACCGGGAATAGTTCCGTTGTGTCATTTATTACTTATCTGCAAAGTTTGAAGTCATTCCGAGCAGTTTAGGCCGGTTCGACGTATTGAAGTGAA
>MDKH01023298.1:0-15832 GCA_005239495.1 Nicotiana undulata | reverse complement strand
TCAAAGTGCAGTAAACTAGAGTGTAATAAGTGACTAAAATACATAATTATAGCCTATCATCAATACCTCTGGTAACCTTCTTGTGGGATGTTGAATCAGACAATGAGGAGAAAAACTCAAGTTTTCTGTTGAATACAATAATAATAGTGAGTAGAGATATTCAGAATAAACAAAAATAGCGAAGTCTTAACAAGTTAAATACTTACCACAACTATTTATAGCAAAAAATAGCGACAATTGAGAGATACAATACAGATGGCGTGTATGAAATTAGGGTGGAGACTGAGAATGGGGAAGAACTAGGCGATGTGGGTGAGAGGAATTTTGAGTTTGAGCATCGTGTTTTCAGGGAATGAGGGAAGAGAATGGCATGTATCAAAGTACAGAGAGAAAGAACGTAGAGTGAGATATTTATGTGAAATACGTTAATTATGTGAGAAAATCTAAAAAAAGAGAGAGAAAAATAGAAAATAGCGTATTTAGTGGCTTAGGGGTAGGAGGTAACCAAAATTAGATATTTTGTTATAAACATTAAAAGGTATTTATAAAATATAATTTTTTAAAATGATATTTATTTAAAATAAATAAGGTGTTAACCTTTGCTATAGAAGGTAAAATTCTTTTATTATTTAACCTTTTTAGTGATTTTCTCTTTCTTTCTGTTAAAGACAACATGGAACAACCTGTGTGACCTTAGGAACATGTTGTAGTAGTTCTTTTACCAAATTCTAAAATATGAAGCGACAAATATGAGTTCTGTAACAATAAATGTGCACTCTTACCTTAGTTGTCATCCTACTTGCGCAAATCAATATTGGGATTCACATGTGATCGCAAAGGGAAATATAAAGCACATTATCAATATGACACCATCTCATCAGTAATAACGACACTACAGAGATACCTTTGAGATATTAGCGTTTTATAATTCTCAAAAATTATGATAAAACGATCTCTAACCCTAACATCAAATTCACGTCAAAATAGTATAACATCAAATTTACTTCAACCATTAAACCATTTTTTATACCAAAAAAAATATTTTTTTTTTATTCTTCTCTTTCTTAATATTATATTTTATTTTTTATTTCCTTCAAACAAATTCTATCTTTTTTCTTTTTTCATATTCATCACATATAGTTCACATTCACCACTTATATAATCATTTATTACAAAATTATTTTAAAGGATAAATCAACTAAAAGTGAAATCATCGATAATGGCAATGTTTCTTTTTGTAAAATTATAATAATAATAAAATTAACTTATAATTTTATATAAATATAATATATATATATATATATATATATACAAAAATTAATATATAAAAAAAATAGGATATAAAATTAAAATTATAAAGATCTTAATATAAAAATTAATTATACACACAATATATGATAAATTAAAAGTCCAAAAATTAATAAATCAAACTTGGTGTTGATGAATAGTGTCACACCAAATTTGGTGTGACACTATTCACACACTAAAATAGTGCAAAATTTGGTATTTCATTGGAGCAAATTTTACACCAAATTTAAATTTAGTCCAAAAAATATAATAGTGCACCATTGCAGATGCCACTAAATGTAAGTAGATGTAAATATCTAGTATATAAGATCCATTAATCTTATGTAGTTAAACTGAAAGTTGTTTTAAGTGAAAGGTACAGATTGTCTTAACGATAAATCTAGAGATTGAGGCGACAAATATACTTATAACCAGCATATATTATAGTCCTCCCAAGTTCTGCATTATCATTCAATAATATAATTAACCTAAAATTCCAAAATAAGGTAGCTACTTCCTACAGTTGGACAACGTAAATGCAGTCAGAAGTAGAATGAAATAAGAAAACGTTAGCTACATTATATTTGAATCATAGAAATTCAGGAGTCAGGGGAAAAAAACCAAATCTCAAGTTCAGATAATAAAGAAGAGATGCCTTTTAATTTATATTCTTTTTGATGGTGTGGGTGGTTCTTTTTTCAGCCATGCATGAGAATAGTCAGATATCACAACTGTTGTACCTCAATCAACCTTAGAGGTTTGAATTTCTTTTTGCTCCTCTCACCAATAATCAGTTGAAAAACAAAATGGATAGAGTTGCATGCAGTTATAACTTTTCTAGGATGATTTTCTCAATTGAACTCGAAATATGCCTTGGACATGCTTAATGGGGAGAACACTGATACCCTAATAAGGAGATATTTTATTGTCGAAAGCTCAGTTACTTCAATCTCTGCAAAATCTTGCATAAAGTGAGCAGAAACTGTGTTTTTTCCTGACAGTGTAGAGAATTTATTACTAAATTATTGAATGTCTATTATAAGGATATATGTACATGTTAAAAAGAAAATTAGTGTATATATAATGTAAAAATATTGTATTGGCTGATTGTTTATAACAACAATCTCTCGACACCTATTTTGTAACTCAACCTTGTATATTTTAATTTGGACAGCCACAAGTTAACCAACGACGAATCTTAATTAGTATATCTGCTTGGAAAAAAAAAACTATTTCATCAAAGATAATAGTTGGTAAGAGAAAATAAGCAACAGAGCAAGTGTTGAAAAGAAGTGATATTCAACTCCGTTGATGGTGACAGTGGTTTCACACTCTCCTTATTTGCCTCAATACGTAAAATTTGTGTATTGGTGTACCGTATAAAGTTAATGAAACTTTAACTTTTGCAGTGTGAAATTACGGAAGAGTTTAAGCTTGTCGGCATAATATGAAAGGGAGAATTTCATCCCTTGTCACTTGGCCCAACAACCCATCGAAAAATGACCCACGTTTGAAGTCCTTATCCAGTGTAGCCCAAGTTGTACATAACCTGAAAATTATTTTGAAATTTTTACATTTATGTGCCATATAAGAAACTTTATTACCCTCAATGCTTAAGGTTTGATATAACTACATTTAGTATACCTAATTACCAATTCTATACCGTTAGTGGGTTTTAAGGGTATTAATTACACTCCTAATTTAATGGTACCGTATATTCCTTCTAATCCTACTCCCCCAATGTTTCTCTCTCCAATTCCCACACATTCACACACGTTTCCCTCCCACACCCACGATTTCTGTATCAAAATCCCATTATTTCTTCTGCCAAAACCAAAGAAATATTTGTAACCCCCACCATTAACGTCCATTATCAAGCTTCTTCTGCTACAACCAGTCAAAATTGAAGCTTATTCTTCAAAGTTCATACACCCATTTACCTTCAGCTTCAAATTTTCTAAATGAAGAAGAACAAACCTTCAAAGAACAACCCTAAAAAAGCAAGAGAAGCAGATATTCCATCATTTGATTTGGGTGTATTATCACCACATTCACAAAAAAAGAATGGAAAAGTTGCTCATGCAAGTGAAGATAAGAGGCATAGTCTTTCTCCGCGTCAAATTAGGGCTGAAGCTAGAACTAAACAATATTGTTGAATGTAAACAATACTCCATCTACATTATTTTATCATATAAATCCTTTCCTACTGAATAATTATCTAGTTATTCTCTAAACTACATAATATCTACAATCAGAATATAAATAATCTACAATTTATCTACAAAATATCTACAAACTAGGTACATTGAATTTTAATATCCCAATTCCCATTCAATTGTAGCATAATTGGGATTTTCGACATAATTGCGTTTTTTGCAGAAGATTTGTAGAAGTTTTAGTCGTTTTTTATTTGTGAAAACAGAAAACAAAGCATCTACAATCAGAATACAAATAATCTACAATTTATCTACAAAAGATCTACAAACAGAGTACATTGAATTTTAATATCCCAAATCCCATTCAATTGTAGCATAATTGGGATTTTCGACATAATTGCATTTTTTGCAGAAGATTTGTAGAAGTTTTAGTCATTATTGATTTGTGAAAACAGAAAACAAAGCATCTACAATCAGAATACAAATAATCTACAATTATCTACAAAATATCTACAAACTAGGTTGAATTTTAATATCCCAATTCCCATTCAATTGTAGCATAATTGGAATTTTCGACATAATTGCGTTTTTTTGCAGAAGATTTGTAGAAGTTTTAGTCATTTTTTATTTGTGAAATCAGAAAAGAGACGAAAATTAATACAACGTGATTTGCGTTTGAAAATATCTGAAAAAATCTTTAATTCCCCAATATTAGCGCGCCTAAATAAGGAAGCCTATATCTACAATGATTCCTTATTTAATGAAATATTTGAAAGAATCTTTAATTCCCCAATATTAGCGCGCCTAAACAAGAAAGCCTACAGCTACAATGATTCCTTATTTAATGAATTGTCTATATTTTGTAGAAATACTATTAACATGGCGGGTAATATACAAACTATGAACATATTTGGTAATATAGTTTCCTATATGGTATATGAACGAAAATTTCCCAATTATTTTTCACAAGTTAGACCACCCTTTTTTTCTTCATTCCCCTTTTTTCTTCGTTCTTCTTTCTCTTCCTTCGTTCTCCTTTTTTCTTCGTTCTTCTTCCTCTTCTCGTATCAGCCTTTGCACCACAAAACTTCTCTACTATTGTTATTCTCCTTCAATTCTTTTCCGGATTCCAATGGTTAACTAAGGATTTGAAAAATAAAAGTCACCATTACATGTGGTTTGAAGATTCAATTTCAGAAATTGGTTTTCCGATTTGTTAGTTGTTTGGAATGGGTGTTGTCCCAATTGATTGGAATCATCAAGATGAGTTCAAAACTTAAATTTCAAATGATTTGGAGTAGATTTAGGCTATATTTGAGTTAAATTTCAAAGGATGCCCAAGGAAGAAGAATAACACGTGAAACTCCATTGATAAGATTCATTTGTATAATAATTATAATATTGTATAAATAGTGTATAATAGTTTATAATAGTGTATAAACACCACTTATACACTATTATATACAAGGTTGATACATTATTTACAGGTATTTGGTAAATTTCCCGCAGTTTCTTCTTATTTTTCTTCTTCTTCTCATTCTTCTTATACACTTATATCCATAGTGTATCAAGAATATTTTTACTCTGTGATTATACATCTTTATACACTTTTATACAACTATATACATAATGCACCTCTTTGTAGAAAAGTGTATAACATTGTATAAAAGTGTATAAGCATCTGTGACGAATTTTTTTTACGATTTTCAATTGCAATTCTTGTATAAAACTAGTCCAAATCTCCAGTAAATAACTTCAAACTTTGTATACAACCTAATTAGACTATTTCTAATAAGTTCAAACAATACCCACTCCAAATTTCTCACAAAATCATAATCGAAATTTAACAAGATTAACATTAAAGGAGATGAGATTTTAGGTTTCTCGCGTCTGTTTTTGCATTTTGTAGTTGTGATAGGTATGTATAAACCTGAAGATATAAAAAATAAAAATAAAACAATTCAGAGAAGTATTGGTTATAAAAGAAGGCACGAATGCGTGTTGACCGAGCGTCTCGATCAATGGTTTCACTAAAAATGGGGAACTGATTTTTGTTTATCTAAAACCAATTTTTGAAAGTTTTCACAAAGTGTTACTATAGTTCGTAATGGGAAGGGAAATATAACAAGATACACAAACTTTGGCAGCAACAATATCAAAGCATGCCTTATTGATATTTGGCTATACATTTACAAACTTGTAACTAGGCTAAAAAAGTGCAAGGTCACTTGTGGGGTGCATTATTCTGTAAGTTTCTCAATATGAAATGGCATCACCATACACGACTCCCCGAATTTGTTGCTCCTGTAAAGTGTCAATTCTTGTTATAGATACAGTTAATTTATAATCATATAATTAAAGTTAAATATACGTTACTACTATAGATATAATTACCTCTTCGTCCTCTAAAGACTCTGTCGTTCTCGACTTATGTTCACAATTTGGACCTTAGATGTCCAATCTGGTGTGTCAGTTGTGATTGATATTGTCTCTTAGTGCCATGAAATTCTGTTGACAAAAATAAAATCTTTTAGAAAAACAGGTTGATTGCAAAATCAGAAGCAATGACTAACATGCATGCAAAAATTTAATCAATAGCTCACCAGAAAAGGCTAATAATAACCAGGAAAAACTCACCAAAATAAATAGAAAAGGTTGTTGATGTCTTGTAAGGAAGTGATCACCATGGATTGTGCAGGTTTCTTTCAATGATACAAAGATTTACTTGATGACATCGAAACAACAAAATGCGTAAATAATGTATACTTAGAGAGGTACTTATTTTTAGGTAATTAAGCTTAACTTTCTTCAATCGAAATCTGTAGAGAACCAATTTTGAGAGTAAAAATAACATTTGCACAACCAAAATCAGAAACAAAAGAACATGTACCTAGGTATTTATTTCCAAACATGCATATAAAAATCAAATATAATCCCGGACATGCATGTAAAAATATAGCAAGAAATTATTAAAAAGAATAGAAAAACTAATATTGAACAAAATATAGCCAAACCTTTAAGGAAATCCAGTGTCACGACCCAAATTTCCCTCCGTTGGGTATCGTGATGGCACCTAGTCTTAAGGACTAGGTAAGCCTAATATTTAGAACAATAACAATAATAAAAGAACTTTAATAATCTCGATAAGGAAATCTTGACAGAATTTACAAAGTTTCCCAAAACCGGTAATACAAGTCATAAGCTCTACAAATCTATTCTAAAATCTCTAATTACCACTGTTCGGAATGAATATAACAGGGTATGAATAATAAATACAAAAAGAAGGTGACTCTGAAGCCTGCGAACACAGAAGCAGGTTACCTTGAGTCTCCCCATCAATGGCCCATGCAGCTACTAACAATCAATACCTGGATTTGTGCAAACAAAAATGCACAGAAGTGTAGTATGAGCACATTACAGCGGTGCCCAGTAAGTATCAAGACTAACCTCGATCGGTGGAGTATTGACGAGGACTAGTCAAGACACCCACTGGTCTAATAAATTAAACAATCATACGTATAGGAATGACATGACATGACACATGTCTAACGACTACACCATATATTTATCAACATAACAAGTACAAAGCGGAAATAAGGTACAACAAATAACACAGAACATCGTAATATTACACAGAAGAAGGGATGGAAGTGCGAATCAAAAGCGGAAACCACAACACACTAAAAACAATAGTAACTCAGCATTTCAATAACTTCCCCCTCAATCCTTAGTCAACAACTCCTACAGCATAATCAATTCTTCGAGTAAAACCTTTAGATCGTAAGTTCATATTGAAAGCTTTTAAAATATAATCATTTTATTTTTGAGTAAAGTCCCCTTCGAAATACACTTCCTCCAACGGTATATGAGTATATTGTACAGAACGAAAACCTCAAACACCAATTTCTTTCAATACAAGCCGTTCAAATGTGCCTTGCTAGTAAATGTTTTCTAAACATAACTTCTTTCAAATAAATATTTTGCAAAACATACTCTTTGGAAAATAATGACCTTGCAAACATAGATTTCCTTCAAAGTAAATGTCTTTAAACTTTACTTTTCAATAATAGTCTTTCAGACGTAGTTTTCAATAGATCAAGTGCACGGCATCACCCTTCGTGCTTTTACTCTCGTCCTCCCCATAGAAATCGATCAATATGGCACGCAAATTAAGCAGATTAAACAAGTAACAGACATGGACAGGACAACAACAATGAGATAAAGATCAAGTACAGGACAATAACAACAAGTCTCACCAATTATGTAAGTACAACAATCAAAGCTCAAAGTACGGGCACACGTATACACGAGGAAACAAATATCACATCATGATGCATGTCCCCCGTCCTCACCTGCACAGAAACACCCTTCGTGCCATGAACTCACCCACAATATTACGCATGGCATCACCCTTCGTGCTTTACCCTCTTTCCTCACATGGTAATGAATATAAACAATGGCACGACATCACCCTTCGTGCTTTACACTCTTTCCTCACATGATAATGCATATAAACAATGGCACGACATCGCCCTTCATGCTTTACACTCTTTCCTCACCCAAACAAATGGAATCAACAGCATACACAACAACAGAAACCATACTATCCCGGCAATGGAGTCATCAATAAAACAATATCATAACAACATGAACAATAATAGAAACCATACCGTCTCGGCAAGGGGATCAACAATGAAAACAACATCATTCCGACAAGGGAAACAGCTATAACCAATCTCTCCTAAACAATTAGCTTCACGGAATAAAAACTCAGCTTGAACAAAAGCCTAGTAATAGGAAACACCAACGAAATATCAACAACATAGATATTTATCAATTAGACTAAGTAGAACTTAAGGGAAAAATCATATAAACCACAATGTAAGACTCACGGGTATGTTTGACATCAACGAATGGATGTTTCAGCTACAACTAAACAACTATAGGGATAGATAATACTAATTATAGTCAATTAGGCAGTTTACGAAGAAAATATAGCATGGTGATAGGAGAGGTAAAATATTCAGTTAAGTCAATTTAAGATCAAATAGCCAACGATGGAATCTAAGAGCAAGTAATTCTAATCTAAGCAGGAAAGTATGAAATTAGCGATCAAGAATTCAAATGTAACAATTACAATTCAACACAGGTAATATAAGAACATACGAATCCTAAAAGGCCAACCTATTTGCAAATAAGTCCGAGTACGCACTCGTCACCTCGCATACACGGGCTACAATCAATAAAGAAGACTCAATCCTAAGGGGTAGTTTCCCCACACAAGGTTAGGCAAGATACTTACCTCGACGACGACAACCCGGTACTCTAAAATGAACTTCTCAGGTGAAAAGACCTCCGGACGGCTCAAAATCAACTAAAAAAACTTCAAAATACACATAAAACGTATAAGGATCTATTCCGAATAATAAAGATTTAATCTTTACAAAATTATAAAAATCGACCCAAAAGTTGACCCCTGGGCCCACACCTCGTAACCCGACAAATTTTACAAAATCCGATTACCCATTCCGATACGAGTTCAACCATACAAATTTTATCAAATTCCGATATCATTTGGTCCCTCAAATCATGATTCTTCATTTGAGAAATTTTCTTTCAAAACCCACATTCTTCCTCAACTAAAAATACAAATTAAATGATAAAAACAAGAACTAATTCATGAAATATAATTAATTCTAGTGGAAGAACACTTACTCATTCGATTTGTGTGAAAAACCTTCAAAGAATCACCAAAAACCGAGCTCTAGAAGTCAAAATATGTTAAAAATGGATTAACCCTCGTTTTTGAAAACTTATATTCTTCCCAGGCTTCATCGAGTTGTACCTTGCGTTGTGCAGGTTGTACATCCTATTATAATTTTCCTTGTTGTACACCTTCTATTAAAACGCCCATAACTCCTTGTAGAAATATTCCGAGATATGAGCTTCTAAAGTCGGCTCCATGCATCAGAAAATTCTGTCGAAACTGCTTCACCAGCCATCTTCAATCGATCATAACTTTCTGATAAAATGCCCAAATCATGCATGGTTTAACTTTCTGGAAACCAGAATTCAAGAGCTATAACTTTTATGTTTTGTAGATTTTCATATTCCTTATAGATTTTGATATATACGCTTCCAAAGTTAGCTCTTCGATGCATCAATTGCTGTCAAAAACAGATTTGCAGCAGAAATTTCAGCAGCTATTTTGGCCCGAAATTCATTCCGTTAACCTTCCGAAATGCACCCAAGGCCCTCGAGACCTTAACCAATTATATCAACATGTCCCAAAACATGATACGAACTCGCTCGAGGCCTCAAATCACATCAGACAACGTCGAAATCATGAATCGCACTCCAATTCAAGCTTTATGAACTTTGAAATTTCAAACTTCTACATCTGATGCCGAAACCTATCAAATCACGTCCGATTGACCCCAAATTTTGCACATAAGTCATATTCGACATTACAGACCTGCTCCTACTTTCGGAATTAGAATCCGACCCCGATATCAAAATGTCAAACTCTCGGTCAAACTTCTCAAAACCTTCAAATTTCTATCTTTAGCCAAATGACTTCAAAATGACCTATGGACATCCGAATTCACTTCCGTTAGCGCTCCCAGCCCCAGAATCACCATACGGAGCTATTCGGGACATTTGCGCCCATACCCGCATTTTGGGTCACTTTTAAACTTATACCCGCTTTGCAAAAAAAATTGCAAACGTACCCGCTTTTCGCATAAACTTCAGGCATACGGGCCTGAAGTAGCAAAGGCAATCACACAAAACTTCAGCATTCTTATTTCAAAAACTTCAGTAGAAGTGCTGAAGTTATTTAGTTCATTTATAAAAACTTCAGCACTAAATAAGCTGAAGTTTTGTGCTGGATTAATTAGTTTAATCATAAAGCTTTTTCAATAACTTCAGCATAATGCTGAAGTTATTTAGTTCATTTTCAAAAACTTCAGTAGAAGATGCTGAAGTTATTAAGTTCATTTGTAAAAATTTCAGCACATCTAGTGCTGAAGTTTTGTCCTGGATTCATTAACTTTGCAATAAAGCTTTTTCAAAAACTTCAGCAGAAGATGCTGAAGTTATTTAGTTCATTTGTAAAACTTCATCACATCTAGTGCTGAAGTTTTGTCCTGGATTCATTAGTTTTGAAATAAAGATTTTTCAAAAACTTTAGCAGAAGATGCTGAAGTTATTTAGTTCATTTGTAAAACTTCATCACATCTAGTGCTGAAGTTTTGTCCTGGATTCATTAGTTTTGAAATAAAGATTTTTCAAAAACTTTAGCAGAAGATGCTGAAGTTATTTAGTTCATTTGTAAAAACTTCAGCACTGGATAAGCTGAAGTTTTTTTCTGGATTCATTAGTTTTGCAATAAAGCTTTTTCAAAAACTTCAGCAGAAGATGCTGAAGTTATTTAGTTCATTTGTAAAAACTTCAGCACTAAATAAGTTGAAGTTTTGCACAGGTATCAGGAAGGTGGCGCCTGAAGTTGTAAAAATTAGGGTATAGGTTAAATAATCTTAAAAATATGGGTATAGGTTAAATGGGGCCGACCAAATAGGGCGCCCCGTGCAATTTTTATGAGCTATTCCCATGCCCGGAATCCCAAACGGACATCAATATCGTTGAAATGCACTTCAACCCAGACTTATGAAATTCCTTCTAAAATGCTAACTTCCACAATATACCCCGAAACGCTCCCGGGTTATCCAAATCCTGATCCGAACATACGCCCAAGTCTGAAATCATCATACGAAGCTGTTGACATTAACCAAAACTCATTCCGAGGCCGTTTACACAAAAGTCAAACCTCCGGCCAACTTTCATCACTTAAGTTTCCAAAACTGAAATTTTTCTTCCAATTCGACTCCGGATTATCCGGTAACTGAATCTAACCACGCACGCAGTTCGATATAGCAAATGTGAAGCTGCTTATGACCTTACACCATCGAATGGAGCTTAAATTCTCAAAATGGCCGGTCGGGTCGTTACATCCAAAAACATACAAAAATGTAAAATCAGAAGACAAAATTCATAAAAGATATCTGAACATAAAAAGGAAAAGCAAAACTCATAAATGTAGATTAGACACTAAAAGAACGAAGTAGAAATAGAAGTGAGAATTGAGAAACTAACATAGATGAGGCTGAAAGGCAAAAGAAATTGCAGAGAAATTGTTTTTATCCACTTTTGAATACTAAAAGCCAAATGATGTGCTTTACATGGATATTAATACCCTGTTTGGCCAAGCTGGAAAAATCAGCTTATTTTGAGTATTTTTTGTGGAAAATAATTTGTGTTTTACCTAATTAATTTGAAAAGTACTTCTAAGCATCAATTTGTGTTCGGCCAAACTTTTAGAAGCACACCAACTTTTAAAAAGTGCTTCTGGGAAGAACTTACTCTTTTCTGCTTCTCCAAAACTGTTTCTGCTTCTAGTCAAAAGCAATTTTTTTCTTCTAAAAGCTTGGCCAAACACTTCAACTTTGAGAAAAAAAATATTTTTAAAGAAAAAATGTGCTTCTCAACTTGGAGAAGCTTGGCCAAACACGCAATGAGTGGCTTACATGTTTTTTTTCCCTTTTACATATGGCTTACATGTTCAATAAAAAAAAGGCCAAATACATCGGCAGCACCTTAAACTTGTCATCACTTTTCACTTTGACACTTTTTCTTAACTGTTGTCCACCTGAACCCCAGAACAAGGGTACTACTGTGCCACTTAGACATAAAAATCACCCGGGCCACTATAAGTCAAGCGCGTGTATATAAGCGTTGCTAACGTGTAATAGCCGACCAATACATATATTCCATGTGGATTTATTGTCCAAGTAAGATCTACGTGTACCGGGTAAATCCAACTCAAACAGATCGGTTCAAACACCCAACCCATTTAATTACCTTTATTCGTTACATAAAAACCTAATCTCATTTACCGTCTCCACCGTCTCCCTCTATCTTCTTCTCCTTCAAAAATCGATTGCTCCATAAACAAGAAGGTCAAGGAAGAGATCAAATTACTCTTTTACTGGTATGTGTTGAGTTAATATTTTATGGAGATTTAAGTTATTTATTAGGTTTTTTTGTTAGTAATGGTGTTTTTGGGAATTATAGATACAAAATTAGGTTTTTTCATTTCTTTTTGTCGAATCTTGCTGACTGTGCTCACGTGTTGCTTTTTTTTTTGTTCACTTTAGGTTAAAATTATGTCAGTGGACGAATTCATTATTGTCCGCTTTCATCATGGTGGAATCTTTACCGAATCTCCAGGTGAGAAATATGTCACTAATATAGAGGTAAATGAATTTTCTATTGACAAAGACCATTTCTCCTTGATTGAACTTCAATATTACACAACATCTTCGGGTTATGCAACTGTTGGGGGGTTTTATGTCTTTAACCCTAGGTCCAAAGAATTTGTCTTGATTAAAAATGATGAACAACTATATAATATTGTTTGTTACTGTAAGAAGGATATTTTAGACTTCAACATTTCAAATGTTATTGAGGTAATTCCTGATAGTGTGGTCCCAATTGGATATTTATGTGGGCTAGAGGTTGTTCAAGAAAGTAACAACAGAATTAGTAATCCAACTAGGGAAACAACAGAAGATGGTGAAATCAGTATAAATGGACCACAACCAAGTGAACATCCTCCACATGATACTGTATCTTGTGGGGAAGGAGTTGCTGCTAGTAGTGTTAATTTAGAAGAGGAAGTTGATAGTGTAGAGAACCTGAATGGGGGAGAAGGGGCTAATGAAGAAGAGGTAGCTAGTAGTCAGTCAGATCTTGGAGAACTTCCTGATGAGGATGATAGTGAAGTTGATGAAGAGGCTAGGACCTTTAGAAATGAGATGAGAACTAAAAAGAATGCTACCAGGAGGAAGAAACAACCTGAAACTGCTAGTGTGCCTGTAGGAGAAGCTGGAATTGATAGAGGTTTTTAAGATATAGAAATTAACAAAGAAAGGAAATATGTTGGCAGATTAGGAGGTGATGAAGAGTTCATTGACAGTTCTGATTGTGGCAGTGATGATATTGATGAAGAGGTAGAGGTGGATTTTCAGCCTGGTGTTGACCTTCCAAGTAGAAGAAATAGCACAAAGGTTAGATATGAGACTGACTGTGAAGTAGAAATTTTTGAGTTGGGCATGGTATTTAAGAATGTTGCAGAGTTTAGAAAGGCAGTGACTGATTATGCAATAGAGTATAAAGTTCAGCTAAAGTTTAAACCAAATGAGAAGGGTAGGGAAGAGCCCCAAAACCAAAAGTAGCAAGAGGTGGATCTTCTTCTGCTGGGAAAAGGGGAAGGGAACCTCCAAAATCATCTGCTGCTTCAGGAGGAAAAAGGGCAAGAACTGTTGGCTTTGGATGCTACACTAACACAGAGACTGGAAGGACAATACTTAATGTAAGGTTTCTGATTGGCTTTCTAATTTACTTAGGCTGATTTCTGACAGTACTTATAGTTATTCTAGCCAAGTTACTTAGGTTTCTGATTGGCTTTCTTATTTATATCAATTGCAGCCTGGTTTGTCAAGTGAAAGGATTGTCAACCATGGGACTAGAGTAAGGAGCAGCACAGATGTGAATCTGGATGATGAAATTAGGCTGCCAAGACTTAGTGGAATCGAAGAGATGCGATTAGTACTTCCCAACTGCAGCAAATGAGTGCAAGTAGAAGGAACCAAGTTGGAACACAAGTGCAGCAAATGAGTGCACCATTTCAGTCTTCAACTCAAGTGATCATGGATAAGTTATCCAAAAAGAAATAGTGACCATCAGTTGTTTAATTCAAGTTGAATGTAATAGCTGGCTCTTATTTTGTAATAGGCAGAACTTTTGGTGTAATATGCAGCACTTCTGGATTGGTTTATGCTGCACTTTTATGTAATAGGCAGCACTTCTTTTGTTAAAAACATAAGTGTTGAATGTAGTTTGCTGCACTAAGTAGCTTTTGTAATGAATTGTTGATTACTCTTGATATGATTTGCAGCACCTATTTAATTGATTTTGCTATGAATTGTTCAGTACTTCAGTTTTAGTAGCTATTGGCAGAAGTGTTCATTACTTCAGTTTCAGTAGCTTTTCACAGAATTGTTCATTGCTTCAATTTTAATAGCTTTTGGCAGGATTATTCATTACTTCAATTTTATTAGCTGTTGGCAGAATTGTTCAATTTTAGTAATAGGAATCACTTATTTTGTTCCATTACTTCTCTACATACAGTATTTGCAACACCAATTTAAAGCAAGTAAGGCAAAAAACTATTTTTAAAGGCAGAAACAAGGATAAATTGCATTAATTCTATAGTATCGATTACACAAATATGATCCCTATTACAACAGCAATGAACAAAACTAGACCGAGAATATTTTTCCAGATTACACAAAGTTATCCCTAGTTAACTCGCCTAAATTACAATTGCATTTTTCCAGAATCTTGGTTCAGTCCATCAACAAGGTTCAGTCCATCAACAGGAGCAAGAACATGAATAAAATTATATCATTAACGCCACAACAACAACAAACATCATTGTGTTCCTCCATTTTTTTGCTCGATCTCTCTCTTGATCAAATGCCTTCATTCTCTTCAACAAACCCCATATAACTCTATTCGCTTGCTCAGGAAACTCGTCATTAAACCATCTAAAATATTTACATCCCCCATTGTCCTTAAAAAAAAACCTGATATAAATCAATGGCAGAAAATTCGTATGAAGAATTTGTTGAGGAATAGGCTTACTTTTTCAATTTTGCATACAAAGTACCTTCTTCCTGGGTTAGCAACACTCCATGAAATTTTCAGTTCACATGGACGATCACATCGACAGTATTCAACAATTTCGGTATTTTGGGATATTGTTCTAACAGAAATTAAGAGATGTAGCGGGAAAGATTATGTAAATAATGGAGTTCTTCAAATTGAAAAAAAAAAAGCTCCGGTTTTCAGTTCTTGATGAATAATTTAGCTCAATTGAAATGGAGAGAAATTAGGGCTTTTTTTTAGGGCTTGGGAGAAGATAACAATGGAGAAAGGGGTTAAATGAGGTAAAATATAACGTGGATGGGGTTTATTAGCGTTGGAGTAGTCCATGTCAGCTTTTTCTAGAGCCCTCACGCGCTACACATATGTGATTCCCACGCACGGTTGTCCGGGTTATTTTTGTGTCTAAGTGGCGCAGTAGTACCTTTGTTCTGGGGTTCAGGTAGACAACAGTCAAGAAAAAGTGTCAAAGTGAAAAGTGATAACAAATTTGAGGGGCTGCCGATGTATTTGGCCATAAAAAAAAGTGGTTTACATGTTCATGGGCGGCTTTTCATCCATGCCCCATGACCCCTTGGACGCGCCCCGTGGCGTCCTAGCAA